>BMAW01009017.1:0-28373 GCA_019974015.1 Nephila pilipes | reverse complement strand
AAATGAAGTTATATGTTCGAAAGGGAAAATATGGAGAAATATTAAGATAATTTATTTTTTATGGATTTCAGTTTTGTCTATTAATTTGATGTATGTACTATAAAAAGAAATGATTGACATTTTTACCATCTCGTTATTCGAATTTAAGTACTTGATTCCAATGGTTTGTAACTGATATTTTGAGGATGACCTTCTCCAGAATATCAAATGAAAAATAAGTACTTAAAGCTGTCAAAATTTTTATTTTGATGTATGCATGAACTGTAACCTAATATAAATATTATGCAAAAGTTTTGTTTCTGTATTTTGGCAATTTTTAGCTTTTGGTTTCTAGGAAATAAAAATTTTTATTGGTCAACTGCCTTCACTCCCTCACCTTCACCTACCCTTTCTTCGGAAAGGGAAACAAAAAGGTTAATTTCAATATTTTAAAAACTCTCTTTCACTTTAATTTCTCACAATTTTTTAATTTAAATTTTTCTGATAAATCAATTTACATCTAAACGCCATCCAAAATATCTTCCATGCAATTCTGGGCTGGAAAAAGCCAAAGCTATGCAAACCAATCTGCACCGATATGCAGATTTAGAGTCCTTGGCTCAGGAGCTCCATTAAAGCCTGTCAAGCTATATATAAAATTTTTTGATTTTTTTTAAAATGGCTGGTTATTTTATCGTTTTCAGAATACAGATTTATTTTTAATGCTATGATTTTTTAAGAGCTATTCTGTCTTATTCAATTGCAGTTCCAGATACGCTGCTAGCGTAATAGAGTTATCCCTTTGCAAAAAGGATAACGTAATACGGGTGACTTTTTGCTAAAAAATGTTATTATACTTTATTTTTTTGTTAGTATTTTTTGTTGAATTTTTAAATAATTTGATATTTAAAATTTATTTTTGGTTATATTTTTTATCTAGAGAAGTATTTCATTGTAGGTTAATACATATTGATATTTCATATTTACTTTTCAGTTATAATTTTTAATAATGGATGTTTAATATATTTGGATAGATGGAATACCTACTCCTTTCAAAGTTTTTAAAATTCTTGGCAACGGAGCATGTTTATTTTCGTCTGTGTCTTTGCTGGTGTTTGGTGGCATATCGAGGGCGTATAAAATGAGAAATATTGTTTCTCACGTGTTTAACAACTGGGATCGGTTTAAATGCTGCATTCAAATGCTATCTGGCGCCTCTTATAATACTAACGATTTATATTTTACTGAAATGTGTAAACCAAACACGTCTGGCTCTATTTGCGAAATTATGGAGGCGGCAGAGCTATTTCCCTATCAGTTCGAAGTGTATCAAGGTGGCTGTCCTATAGCTTCTGTTGGGGAAACAATTCAGGGGGAAAAAAGATAACGTTTTACGGGAAACTTTAATAGTGATCATTTTGATGTTTATATTGAAATAGTTGGATTAACAAATAGAAGTAAAGTTAATCCTGGGTATGATAATGTGAAACAAAATGAAGAAAATGAGTCATCTTTAGTTTTTCAGCCTCAAGAAAATGTGTCTGTGTTAGTTTCAAAGACTCAATCAATATCTAACATTGATTTTTCAAGTTCAAGTGAATCAATTATTAATGATGCAATATCTCTTCAACTAAATAAAGGTAAAAAAAGAAGAAAAAGATTCACTAATTCAATTAGATATAAACAAGTAAGACAAGTTGCTACAAAATATACTCAAAGTCATCTTGAAGAACATAGAGCAGCTGTAAGAAAATACTTTTCTAATAACCCCCATGTGAATCAGGCAGCTGTAATTAAATACAATGAAAAAAGATCAAAAATTACATTAGCGCCATGGACTTCCAAAAATTTGTCTGGTTTTAAATATGAAATATATATTGACTATTCAAATTATAAAATTGTCAGCATCGGAAAACGTTTGCCTTGTTCGAGGTGCCGTGCTTTAAAATGGATAGAAGAACCTCCAGAAATGTGCTGCAGTGGTGGTCAAGTCCAGCTTCCTGCAATTAGATCCTTCCCTGAATTTTTGAATAGTCTTCTTAGCCATAAGGATCAGCTTTCAGAACATTTTCTTTCTACAATTCGTAAGTATAATGGATGTTTTCAGATGACGTCATTCGGAGCAAAAGAATTGATGGAAGGAAATTTTATGCCAACATTTAAAGTCCAGGGGCAGGTATACCACAGGATAGGTAGCCTTTTGGCTGAGCCTCCTCAACAACCTTCTTTTCTTCAGCTTTATTTTCTCTGTGATGATGAACGTGAAAAAAACATTCATTGTGGTATTTTCCCAGGTGTTAAGCAAGAATTAGCCAATTACAAAAGGCGCTACATGAACATTACAGGTATATTCACGATTTCAAAGCTGCTGTTGATTCAGTTCCTAAAGACTAAAAGGAGTTCAAGGTTATAATTAATGCAGACAAAAAAAACCATCTGGAGAACACAAAGGTCGTTTCAATGCTCCAATTTTCTTGATATTTTATGTATAGGTTCCGAAATATAATATTATCGTCTGCCCAGCGAAGCGGGCGGGTATCAGCTATGCTTTTATATAGCGAGAACTATTTTGATGACAAACAACATTCTTCAATCACACATTCGGAGGTTCTCATAAAGAATTAAATTAAAAGGTAAGAATATTCTGTCAGAATATTGATCATATTCTTTCATCCTACGTGTATAATATCCAAAGCCTGAAATTTCGAAATGATAATATGAGTTTTTAAAATTAGAAATACTTGTTTATTACTGAAAGGTCTTATATTAAAATATATACATTATATATATATATATATATATATATATATATATATATATATATATGCAGTTAAAATAGGTTAGGATAGACTATCTTACGATATCGAGAAAAATATCTTTCCAATCTGCATAAGCTGTATTTATAGACTCAGAAGTTTTATTTAATAAGTAATATATAATGTTGTGAGTATTTAAGTTGAAATATTTGAGCTTATAAATTCAGAATTTGGCTATACTGCCTCAAACAATGTATTGAGTAAACGCAAATCGTTGGAAAACACGTTACATTAGAGATGAAATGTATTCTAAAACATACTAACAATTACATAGAATGTTTTTAAGAAACACAGTATTTCTAAGTGAGTACCATACACAGACAAAAATATTGCAAACCAAGTAAAAATCTCTTGAGGAAAAATCTGAAGTATCAATACATAAATAATTTGTGTCTCAATTTCTAAGTGAGTGTCAAAGTAGTACTACTATATAATCTGTCCAATAGTGAACTTCTTCAACTGGAATATCTCTTAGAATGTGTGACGTAGGTCGAGCCGCGACAGTAGCACCAAGAAATCTTAATTATGCAATACTATAGTTTTTCTTTTTTTTTTTTTTCATGAGGCAGTTCTTGTTCTAGTTTGTATAATTTGCACGTACATAAAATTTTCTACACGAAGAAAAATCCCTGTAGCATATACAAATTGACTGTAATCGCAGAATAAATGTAAAATCTTTTTGTAATTTACATCCCCGAATTTAATTGATCTTAGAACTTCTACTTTAGACTAGAAATGACTATCGTTCATCTATTTAAGAAATTCTTTTTTTAGACTCTGCATTTATTTCTTGGTCCTAATTGATAATTGCCTTCAATAAACTCTGTAAAAGAAGTTTTCACTTTTAAGACTTTTGGACAAACAATTTCCAAAGAATCGAAAGTTTTGTGCTCCACATCTATTATTGTTCTTTTCGTTACTTTCTCTATACTCAGATTGTCTAAACTTGATATATTCTCTTTGACGTTATCAATATTTTTTTTTCCATTTTAGACCAAGAACATTGGTAGAGGTAAAAGAAAGTTTTGAAGTATTTGTATTTTCCCAGCCTCTAGATTCGAAATGTCTTTCCGCCATTATTCTATGCCACTTTTCTAAGAATTCGCAATTCAGAATCATTTTTGTACTGGTAACACAATTGTCATTGAAAAAACTACTGAGAAGATTTTGTACAATTTCTTTTTGGATAAATGGTTTTTACTTCTGTGCACCGACTGAGAACTGTCAGCAAATGATACTGAATGACAGCTCCAAGTAAGAAGGGACTGCTTGAGATTCCAAATACAACTTTACAGTGTCGATAAACTTTCACCTCATTACTACTCTCAATCCACTGAAACCACAAAAAATGTTGTATCACTTGGAAAAAGGCTTACTTGTAGAAATTATTTCTTTTAATATCTACAATAGCACCTAAATATTCAACACAGAATCTGGTCAAAACGGAAGGAATTCACTCTATGAGATTTGGCCTCTTCTCTAATCTTCCCTTTTCCTTATCTGATGCATCAAATATTGATCTGAACCCATTTGTTCTATTTTCTTAAGCAATATGTCCATGAGGAAGATAATGACTAGGAGCATCTTTTTCGTTATTTGTTACCTCCTCAATAATACCTTCTCTCAACCAGTCCTGAAATACGTTTTCGTAATATTCATACAGATCACCGGACTTTAGTTTCTTCAGTATAGAATTAATCTTTTAAGTGACAGATTACATAATTGTCTGGAAGATGATGAACTGCAATCCATGGTGGGCTTACCATAAAATGTCTGTTCTCAATTTTTACTGCATTTAGAAAAATGGGACATAATGGCCTCCTCAAATTCTAGTTTTGTTTTACTTTCTGCATTTCCGTGATATTTAAGCTATTTAATGTCCACAAATCTGCCATTTAAGCATCTTTATTTAAAATTGAAATTAGAATTGTTTTCTCACGGGATTACTCTGTTGTGCGATCCATAACCGTCCATTTTTTGGGCGTCAGCCAATCCGTTAGCCTGTTCGAGTTTCAGTTGTAAGATTTCATTTTAAATTTAACTTTAAACAGTGTTTCATTTGCCGAGCCCCCATTGTGGAGGTTGGCGTCGGTATATTGTCAAGAACCACGCTCATTTTAAAACTAAATATGAATTATTTACATATGAAAAATTAAAGAAAAAGACGGACACGCATTTCTGTGTGCTTACACCTCGAGATCTAACCATCTAATCTCAGTTGAAGTTGTGCTGCTGTAGCGCAGCGGGACAATTCCCATATATATATATATATATAACCCCCGCCAAAAAAAATAATTTTTAGAACCATTTCACTCTTTCTTCCCTTCAGAACAAAGAAATTATCTTTAACATCACTCGAGAGTTATTGCATTTAGAGATAAAAATGTTAATAATAAAAACAATGAAAATATTTATTTGGAATATATTACCAAAAAATAAAAGTAGGGAATCTATGAGTAATCACAAGTTCTATTCTCAAAAACACAATTAAATCAGCAAGCATTTTGAAGATTCAATTCTTAATTTTTAATGAGCTGTTATAAAGAATTGTCCTTAATAGAATCCTGGGTTTGATACAAGAGAAAACATCATTCATCTTTTTTCTTCTTTGAAAATTCTCCAGTGAAATGAACGTGTATGCAAGTATTTTCAATTTAATTTCCCTGAATTTTGAATATGCGAGTTCAATAACTTCATTGTATGAAAAAAGTCTAAGAATATCATTTTCAGTTTATAAGGAATAACAAGTTCATAATGTTAAAAGTAATTTTTGCGAAAATTCTCATAAAAAAAATCATTAAGGAATAGAATTCAACTAAAATCTCCAAACTGCGTCTTTGTGTCAATGAGAATTCCTTCTTCATGGTAAATGAGATCTTTTCTAAAAACGATTTACATTGAAGATTCAAAATTACCAAGAGAAAGAGGTATCATCTTCCATTTTGAATTCCTTTGGGGCTTTTTTCAATAAAATTGCTATAGGATCGAGGATTCAATAGTATAAAAATTTTGAGAAAATTGAAAAAAATTCCTCAA
The DNA here is from genome assembly GCA_019974015.1 of Nephila pilipes. Classification (NCBI taxonomy): domain Eukaryota; kingdom Metazoa; phylum Arthropoda; class Arachnida; order Araneae; family Nephilidae; genus Nephila; species Nephila pilipes. Next base: position 22,542 of record BMAW01009017.1, on the reverse strand, counting down.
TATTTACTTTAAAATTTGTAAAGAAATTCTCGATATTTATCTTTAGATAGCTAGAAAAAATAGGCTTCTAATCCTTGAAAAAATATATTTCATAGTTAAAAATGTCACTTTTTCGAAGTCTATAAGTTTGTCAAAATTCAGCATTTAATTTATATACCCGCATTACATACCAATTTAGATAACTGATTCTTTTTTTTTTATAGAATTTAATAAAATTGTCCGTATCAGAATCACTAGAAATACTGCCTTCTATCTCTTTAGATAATTAATCCCATTCTCATTTAAAATTGACTCGTTGAACAAGTGACTATGTTATTCCTCCGATAAATAACGCTTTCCCGCCATAATAAACTGGAATCAAGGCCTTTGCGAAATAAAAAAAAGGAAAGTACTCGAAATATATCCGAAGTAACGCAAAGAGGTATAGTACTGAAGGTAAAACTCCGAAAAGAAAATAATAATAAATATATAGCAGCACAAACCAATAAGGACGGAGAGAAACTAGGAATGCGAATGCTTAACATCGCGGGGGAATTTAAAGAGACGAACTAAGTTTGTTTACGCTCCTCCCCCACAACAGCTGATGTGCAAAACATCAAAGTAGGGCAGAATGTGAACAAATTGAAGCACTATCACGAACTATGTCATACGGTAATTTTCCAGACATTGAATATGGAGGTTGAAAATGAGTTACAGAATGAGATGCGTTATTATATTCAACAATAATTCACTCTCTCCAGTAGTTTTGTTCAAAATATTTTTGTACCGGAATCAATATCTGAAAATTGAAACATTTCAAAATATTGAAACTGTCTCAATATTTTGAAATCAATATTTGATTTACACCCTTCTCAATTTTACCAGCAATATGGGAATGATGAGCGAATGTTTCTTTTTGTTATATTTATAATTAAAAAGAGGTCCTCCCTTTGGCGTGGTGTGGATGTTAGGAGAGGGAGATGTCAGCTCAGGTGTCGTCCTCGTCACTTGACCGTGGTTCAAAATTACGAGGTCCGTCGCCAATAGCCCTCGTGTTGCTTCTAGTGCGATGTTAATAAAACTAAACTAAACTAATAATTAAAAAGATATCTCCCGAATCGTGAGTATGTACTTGCACAATTTCTATCAAGTAATAATTTAAAGGGAGCCTAAATAAAAAAAATTTGTTTTCGACAGTTTGTATACATCAGTAGTTATATACTATATAATGCAAAATATCCATATATGCCTTTAGCGAGATCAACAACAAAATGAAGATACAATTAAGAAAAGTTATACATTTATTTAAGCTTATTACAATATCAATTGAAATAATATGAATGGATTAACTAGTTAGTTGAAAATGTAGCAGCAAACCATTTTTTTTATTAAGTTGAGATAGCTCACAATTATACGTATAATTATTTATACATTAGTTATTAATTCTTTCCAATAATACCGTGGTGGTATGAGACATAATTTTTTGAACATCCGCATTATAAAATTGAAGATTTGTCGTTTCTACTAATTTAGGGTTTAGAGAATGACGAACATTTTATAAATTTAATTTTTCTTTCTTCTTTGATTCTTTCTTAACTCTTTCTATTTACATAAAGATGTATCCTTATGCTTAAAATAATTGGAGTTGCTCTTATTTTCAAAAACTTTTATTATTTTCCCCCTTGTAACAAGAAAATAATTAATGAGAAAGATATAATGAGTAATTGGATTGCGAGTAAACGTGTCAGCTTCAATGTTTGTGGGATAGATTTTATACATAACGTTATAATCATACAGAATTGTAGTTATGATAAAAAGTCTAACAGTTAATTTTTTAAACCCAAATCAGAGAAATATGATCAGTATTAATTCTTAACACGTCTTGCTTGAAAATGGAGGTTAGACAAGTTAAAAATCAAAAGAAGTGAAAAACTACTCAAAAGCTGTCTTGCTCATTTCAGTTGTACAAAAGCATCCTCAATATATATGAATACATTTCAGTCGCATTTCCAAATCAGTTTTCTTTACTTTTAAGTACATTGAAAGAAGAAATGTTTCGGGGATATTTTAATTTCTTACTGGAACATTTCAATACTTAAATGTCGAGATTCCAAAATCGGCAAAAAGATGAAATAGTGAAACAGAAATCATTTATGTCGAAAACTATATTAGCTTATATTGATTTAAAGTGCCATTTTCATTCATATTCGTTAAATTACTCATTTCTATTATGTGTTACCTTGTTTTAATTTTTGTTTCTGAAGACGCACTTTACCTAAGAGTGAAAAGTAATTTTAGAATAGATATTTTGCGAACTTTCATATTTTATAAACAAAGCCTTTTGAACAAAATAGGATATTTACAATACATTTTATCTAATAAAAGTGTATTTTCATACAGTGGTGACGCTCAGAAACGTACGATTCATTGTTTGCAATTTATGATCTTGACTTCAGGTAAAGAATGAATCAACGTCCTTTGGATTAAACTAATACATATTCACTAATTCATTGTAAATGGATCGGTGTGTTTGGGCAGAATCATCGTATCTAATACCAAAAACTGATTTTATAATTATAAATGTTTACAAGTAGTCAGTTTATCAGACTCCAAACTGTACGCATTGCTTGTCACAAACTTCTTCCGTTTTAAATAAGTAAACTGGATTAAATAAGTATTTTTCAAATTTTCGCAGTGTTTCTGATTGGTTTATTTTGTTTGCATAAAGCAGTAGAAAACCAACAATAAATTCAATTGACAAGGCAAATTTTCTGGGAGTAAATACTATTTTATTGTAACCGTAATCTATCACCTCGTAAATGGACTCTCCCCTCCTTTCATCTGTTCAGTTCAAATTATGGAACAATTTCCTCATTTTTCCCACAAAATTCGTAACATTTTGCAGTTTTGAGAACCTGCTGAAATAAAATTAAAACGATTTGTACTCCCAAAAACAAACACAAAATCCTTTTAAAATATTTGCTTTACGAAATGGCTATGTCGAAATTAAAGGCTTGATATCCAGAGTGTCATGAGGATGCCCTCGACTTCAATCGCCTGCTAGTCAACCACTCTCCAGCCTTATTGTTTGTTTTTATTGAAATCAAAATTCACACAATAGTAAAAGAATACATTGCTATTAGCAAAGCAAGGATTACAAATGATATATTCTAAATACAGATAATTTGAAAGTCATTCTGAAAGCGCCAGACGATACTTGTTATAATTTTCAGATGTATCATATGCTGAATATCCTACATTCATGATATTTGGTTTCGATATTCAGAAACTATCTCTAAAAATGCCATTTTATAGAGTAAAATGTGTGAAGGAATCGTCTCGGAGCGATTCTGAACTCTGGAATTAGAAGAATTCCTGCACTCTGAACTAGGGCAGATTTCCAGTTGTCCTACTTTGATGGAGAGCGACATAGACCAACCCTGGACCAGGGTCGAGTCTGGGCTCGTTTCGCGGGACGTGTTCGACCGCTTCCAGACATATTTGAGAACGTGGAAAAAAAATTCAGAGTCAGGGCTCTGCAGAGGTTGTGTTAGACCCGATCCGTTGTTGAACTTCCGCTTTGTCCGTGTGGATACAGAAACGAGCAAGTCGTAGATTCCGACGGCTTGTTAGTTTTTTTTTATGTCCCGGAAACCTAGTGGTTATGCCCCTATTGGCGTGATGTGGCATTCTGAAACGAGCACTCCCTTCGACTCTTTTTTTTATATCCCCGTTGGAGTGGTGTGGAACTCTGTTCGATCATAGTATTTTAAAAAGTCTCGGCTCGAATTTAAAAACAATATAAGAAAACGCACACTTTAGGTTGATTGGTAGGTAGGAAGGTCAGTAAGGAAGAAAGTTCAAGGACAAATGAACCATTCGTTATTTTTTTCATTTCATTTCAATTAATTTTTATTAATTGTAAAGCTTTTATAGCTTAGACCCAGACATATTTACAATGTGAGTAAGAAATCCTTTTATTTCCTGAAAAGATACTTTAAAAAAACCAAATTCGGATTGTTATTAGATTTTACATTTTAATTTTGATTTTTTAATTGAATGACACTCGGGTTTTGGAACAAAGGCAATTTTTAATTTCCATTTTCAACTGTTACAATGGTTGAAATGTTTCATTACTATGTTCACAAATGATTCTTTCGAAGAAATCAATTTTTCTTTTGTCAAATTTCACATTTATATTTGGAACCTCTCATAAAAATTCCGCCAAGGACACAGTTTGTAAAGATGGATCGATCTGTTCTATCCACATGCATGTGGTGTAAAATTGTAAAGTCGGATGGAAGTGCAGTAGGCGACCTCGTCACTGGACACTCTTTAAAATTATTTTTATCAAAAAATTATTCCGTCTCACGGTATATGAAAATAGTTTATTTTGACTCATTGATTATTTAATCCCTTTGATGAAAGCAAGACATTTAATTATCAAAGAATTTATCAAAATTCAAACTAAATATTTTAGTGAAAAGATTGGATTGATTATATATGAGGGATTTCAAGTGCTATATTCGAAAGGTCTTTTCCATGTTCTGCACGTCGTGTACAAAATTGCTCCCACTTTCATTTCATAAATAGATTGCTATATCTTGAAATGACACAAAAACGACAAAAGAAACATTAGAGCTCGTAAGATTCTTAATGTAGCATCTACATTTCTTCCCTGTAGCTTTATTTTCGCCAATTGCATTCGACAAATATTACATCAAAGAACAAACATTTTTAAAATAATACTCTTTTCTTATAAAGATTTCACTCATATAGACGTCAGCTACGAATTAAATTAATTTAAGCATATTACATCTCACTTAAGACGGAGAATTCACAACCTCTACATTTCCTTTCGCCAAACGATTTTAAACTAGGAACACTTTTATTTTGTCGGTGGATAATTTGTAGAGATATTTCTTTTTTAAAATATGAATTCATCCGCGTCTTTTTTAAGACATTAAAGCTCCACACTTTTGAATTTTATACAACATTTTCGTAGCAAAAAATTCCTGCAAATGATCAAGTAAATTCCATTTCAACGTAAGACATTTTTTTTGAAATATTTTAATTTTTGTATTTTCGCTCTCTAGACACAACCGTTTAGTTACCTAGGCAACGCAAGATGACGCTTGATGCAATTCATTACTTTTCCGGCATTCCATTTCCCGAACTTTTTGTTACGAATTAAAAAGAAGAAAATGGGTTGAGAAATTGGTAGAAAACTAAATAAAGAATATTTTTGTGGTTTTACATTTGCACATGAGCGAAAAGGTATTTAAACTACTCTTAACACACAGTTTAAGTAAATAATGGCTTTTTCGCATGATTAATCGTTATGATTCATTAGGATTATTATTCTCACATTAAAATGAGAACCATGTTTTATTTATTGAAAGAGTGTAATTATTATCGAATGTACGTAAGTTTATAGTTCTACAAAATTACCAGAGGAAGTGAATAATCACAATTATTATTGAAGAGTTATGATTCTTTTAAATTATAAAATTAATTAAAGATGGTAAAAACTCTCATTGAAAATATCATGAGTTAATTACAAAAGAAGACAGTAAATATTACAATGCGTTTTAAGCCTCAGAAGCACAAAGTGTTTTCCTTGCCTTAATCTTAGAACATTAGCATATTATTATTATATTTAATTCAAAGTTAATTTAATACTATTGGTTAAAACAGCTACTTCTGCTATTGTCTAAAGATATTAATAGTTTATTTTTTCAAAAAAAGAGACGCACACATGCAATACAAATTTCCAAAAAGACCGTTTCATCTTCCCTTTTTATTTTCACGACACAACGAATGCTCGAACAAACGATTATTTTGTTATAGTTTCATATTTGTAGACAAATATATGCATACGTCATTTTTACCAATCACAGAATTCTTTTGAGACAAAAATGTTTTTCAATGGCTTGTATAAGAAGTTTCTTTCTCAGCGAGCTGTTGTAAATACATTTGATTGATTCAAGTACAAAAAGAGATAATTACTGTTAAAAATTTACAAGCTACAGGACAAATGATTTTATATTCATATTAAAAATATTTAGAAATTTAAACACGAATGTTTTCATTTTAATATATATATGTATATGATCAAGTTTTTGAGTCCTATAGGATCCAGCCTCACTTCGTTAAATTCAATTTTAGATAGCTATTTTCATGACATTTGATTAACATAACTCCATTTTGAATTTAAAAACATATCTCTGAATCGTAACAGGCTGTGATGTAAAAGAAAATAATAAAAAATTTTACATTTTAGTTAAGCTATTTGAATATTGTACTTCATTTTACCAGTTTGAGTTGAAAGCAATCTCCTTCAGTTTCCACTAATTCAAAGAAAATAAATACTTACAGTTACTATTTTTTGTATCTATATGACAATTAGAATATTAATGTAGATTTTGTTTCTCTCTCATCCTTTATTGATACAAGTTTCGTGTGTCTGTAGGCAGTAAGAACGAATGTTTAAAGGTTTAAATATGGTAGTTTAATTTTTCGACATTGTAGAAAACATGCTTAATTAAGCGAGTGAACGAATGCAAGCTTTCTGAGAAATTCGCTGTAGGAAAAAAAATGATTTAGAACTAAAGATAATATTCTTTGTTATTTATTAATTCGTTCAATGTAAGTGTAAATCGTTTTTCAAATGAATCAAAATGGCTGATCATCTGTTTAATTTGTCACTCCTGCTGAATGTATGACTCTTGCTTAATATTACTCTCGGCTGCAAATCCCAAACATTTATATTCCAGAAAAGTAAATTAGCGGAGGAGAAATTGTTTTGATTTTTAAAAAGTGTCGAGTTAGATTAAAAAAACAAAACCAAAAAAAACCCACTTTACTGTTAGTTTGTTGCTTTAGGTGTGTAATGGCTGTGAAGACATTGTGGATTTTACATTTATATTTCTAAGGCATTCTTTCTCTCTTTCGGCACAAAATCATTTTTTCGATCAAAATTGGCTTAAAAAGCTCTAAAGATCGTTTCATTTTAAACAAGAATCTTTACCGTGTACATTTTAATAGATGTATGAAATGCGTATACGAAAGGCATCGACACGGTCGTAATTTTTTCAGTTTAGATTTTTTTGATTGATTGCTTATTAATATCCCATTTGGGAGCAATGAACCAGCTATGGGTGACGGATCTCGAACTTTTGAACCCTGGTAAAATGATGCAGATGACACCTGAGCTAAAACCTTCCTCTCCAATCTTCCCTGCCACGCTGACAGGCGGAGTTAGGATCTCGATCAGATTTCCTGTGCATCAGTCATGCTAAACGGCAAATCCTTAGTGGCATCGGGACCGAAGCAACCCCGGCTGAGAATTCGTGACCATAACCATAAGGCTATCAGCCACACACAAGAAGGCGCAGCATAGCCTGCCTTGGCTCTTGCGCCATAAAACCTCACAGTCACTCACTCACGCACAAGTAAAATAGATTAGTTGATGTCTATTTAATCTAATTCATAACAATCATTATATAAAATGTATGTATCAAAAATTGTACTCAATTCATTAATAATTCTCAAATAATTTTTTTTTTTTAAATTCAACTAAGAGATCGAAAGTATGATCACAAATTAGGAGGTTCTATGAAATTGCAGATATAAAACATTTTAAAGGTTAATAGGAAGCAGCTTAAAAAAATTATCCGCCTTTTTTTTTTCTTTTTTTTTACTTCATCGTCTCCATCACTTCTGGATAATTTTATCCATACACCACCACCAACAAATTAATTGCTATAGCTTAAAATTACGCGAAAACAGTAATAAAAGAGTTATTAAATGGCATTAGATTCTAATTCGAAAATATCTTTGAAAGTTTAAAGCCCCACTGATTCAAAACGTATCCATTTTATTCACTGCATCAGTATTTTCTCATTTTGAATTCAATAAAGATTACATGTGTGAACAAAAATATATTGAAAATAATAATCTTGTATGAAAGATAAAATATAAACAAGTAGCTTCAGTTAGAAACTACTAATTTAAACAATCCATTCAGTCACACACATAATATATAATTTATAACGTAAAATACAGCAAAATGTATTCACAACCTCTACATTTCCTTACTCCAAACGATTTGAAACCCGAGAAAATCTTATTTTGTGTCGGCGTAAAATACGTAGTATTTCTCAATATTTTTACGTAGGAATTTATCTGAGTATTTTTTTTTTTTTTTTGAATATTTCAAGCTAGCCTGTCGTCAGACTTAGATGTTTTTATTCATAAGTTTCACGGGGAAAGCCCCTGCTCATGCCCTCGCCACTGTTTGCCGAGAACATTGTCCAAAGATTTTTAATTATCGATGTCTTTCTCATTCTTTCGTAAAATTTACCCCGATTATTCGATATTAAGAGAGATAAATAGATACGTAGGTAGAAGAGTGGTGCCAGCTCGGGTGTCGTCCTCGTCACTGGACCGCGTCACGGATTTCTTTACAGAAGGACATCGTAAAAAGGTGTCGATTATCGAAGAACCCTGTCCTTCGAATCTTTCGCAAAAGGAACAGACATACCTCTCGAATATTCGGCTGCGATGAGAAGTGGAATCGGCCTCTGGACGCGAAATGTTTACTTCGCTTTCCGTTGCAAACGAGTTAAGTTTTAGGACGATTAAGTTTCCGTTGCAGACCCGTGTGGTGACCGGGAATGACAGAATAGTCCCACTGTTGCTCATGCATGTCGTAAGAGGCGACTGAAATGGGTACCCAGCGTCTGGGGGTATAGCCGGGCACCCTGCCCCTGTGGATTATATCAGGGGAACTCAGGGACTTGCCTTCTTCAGGTAAGTACGGGCATCATGACCCATAGGTACCCTAGTGATCGTTTTCTTTCCCATGAGGTTTACTGTCTTTGGTAAACACGGGTGACACCCCCTCTGGATACCCTAGAGATCCTTCTCTATTTTCGACCCTCCTTCTTGTCAAGCAATTTGTCTTTTCCTCAATTTCTTCCCGTCTAGACCACAATTAATTCTTGTTTGGCGCAGCATATCCATATTTGGCTCATGCGCCAATAAACTTTACTTTTTTTACCTGACTTTTTTGTCTATTAATCTGTTTTCAGTGTTTTAATGTCTAGATCACAAATTTACCTTGTTTGGCGCAGTGTGGCCACATCTGGCTCTTGCGCCAATAAAACTTCACTATCATCATCATCAAGTTTCCGTTGCAAACGAGTTGTTTGCGAGTTAATCCTTTAAGGAATTTCTTCCAATCCGTTCCGATGGATCAGAACAGACGCAGGAGGTCCTCACGAACCCGTCCGTGGCTCGGGGACCCGGATCGGACGGTAATTATTCGAAATATCGTCGCTTCCGCTTTAAAAAAAAAGTTTCGAACGTCGCACCGGAAGCGACACGAGGGCGATTCGCGGTGTGGAATTCCGGATCATTCCTGCACCGCGCTGGCCGACTTCCACACCGCGCTATTGTGTTTTTTCCGGAGTGAAGTTAAGAAAAAGGATTTCACTTAGGATTTTGTTGGCGGCTTACGAGAGTGCGCTCGCTATCGAGTCTCGCGAGTTCTTCTCCCAGTGGGGTGCTGGCTCTTGTGCCTTCCTCGTCACTGGACCTTGCCACTGTATCGAAGAGCATTGAATGGTCGGTATCCTTCTTATTCTCTTTATGAAATTTCATGGACATTTCCTCGAAAATTTGATATTAAAAACGATAGATAGGTAGATAAGTAGGTAGGAGAGTGGTACCAGCTCAGGTGTCGTCTTCGTCACTCCACCACGCCATTTTCGAAATACAAATAAACTTTATTTTTTGTTTTGTCCACTTTTTTTCTCGTGCGAAATGGCAACGGATACAAAAACGTTGTCCGGAACACTGGAAATGGAGGTGGGTCAGTGTTTTTTTCTTTGCCCGTCGCTATCTTTGGTGAACAATGGAGACAAACCCCTGGGTTACCCTAGCAATGACCCAGCCGCATAGCCTGCTTTGGTTCTTTCACCGTAAAACCCACTTAATCATTTTCTATTATTTCTTGTCGAGCGTCTTTTCCTCAATTTTTTCACGTCAACACTACAGCCAAAACTTCCTCCCCCTCCCAAGTATTCGATATATTTAAAGATAAATAGATAGACACCAGCTCAGGTGTCGTCCTCGTCACTCCACCACGCCAATTTCGAAATGCAAATCAACTTTTTTTTTTGGTTTCGTCCACTTTTTTTCACGTGCGAAATGGCAAAGGATACGAAAACGCAGTCTTTGTTGACACTCGACCTACTTGACCGTCGAATCGTGCGTGTCGGACACAGAGTTAATGACTCGCAATCGGCCACGTATTCTTCCTGAAACGAGTCCTCCCGGAACATCGGAAATGGAGGTGGAGTTTTTTTTCCTCTTCTGCTCTTTGCCGGTCGCTGTCTTAGGTCAACACGGGGGACTCACCCCCGGGTTATCATAGTGATGAACCCACAGCAAAGCCTACTTCGGCTCTAGCACCGTAAAAAACACCTATTCCTTTTCTATTCTTTCTTGTCCAGCGTCTTTTTTTCAATTTTTTTACATCTACACAAACTGAGAAAACTCCCCCTCTCCTACCTTTATTTATCTATCGATTTAAATCTTTCTTAATATCGAATACACCGCAAAATTTCGTGGAGATTTACCTGAGAATTGGATAATAAAAAATAAAGAAAGATAGATTGATTTAATTGGTAGGAGAGGGTGCCAACTCATGTGTCGTCCTCGTCACTGTACCACGCCACGCGTTTATATACCAGAGAACGTGAAAACTATCCATGTTCTTGGAATCTTTTGCGAAATTTTGCGGTGTATTCGATATTAAGAAAGATTTAAATCGATAGATAAATAAAGGTAGGAGAGGGGGAGGGGTTGCCAGCTCAGGTGTCGTCCTGGTCTCGATGGAAGACGCTTTTTATTCGTTCAAATTGCATTCCTTTCTAAATTCCTCTCACGCACGAGTGTGGATTTTGAATTTTAAATTTCTATTCAGTTACTTAAATTCAGAATAGGAGGTTTAAAAATTTCCAATTAAAAATAAGCTATTCATTTGTAAGACTATGGAAGGAAATTAAATAGAAATGAAATCGTTCTCCTCATTGCATGGAGGGAAGGGAGGCGTGGGAAAAGGAGAACCCATTTCGGAGCGAGCCTTTGTAATAGACTCTCATACTTTCTTTCCACTCTCGGCGACCTGTATTATCTCTTCTGAATAAAAAAAAAATGCCTCCATCAGCGAATCCTTTCCAGAGCGAGAAATCACTTCCTCGTCGGATGCTTACATTCCACTAAGTTGTCCAAGGTCGGCGGCTGGCGCGGGGAAAGTGCAACAAAATATGAAGAAATCAAGGAAATTTCTCGGTCTTTCAGTCATCCACTCACGCCGGATAATCAAAACACTCCTGTCCCCGTCTTATCGTGGTGTGTACGCCAGTTATTATTATTTTTTCTCTTTCTTTTTCTCCTGCTCTTTTAGGAAAAGTTGCTCTTTCGCCTCGCCGACTTCTACGTATGCATGGAAGTAATCCACTCTTTTCACTTTTGAAATAAAACAAAAGCTTGTAGTATAAAATAAAATCTTTGGAGTCTCGGGGGTTGTCCTCGTCGTGGGGTGCCGGCTAGTATGCCGTCCTCGTCACTCGATCACGCCACGGTTTGAAAGGTTTTTAATTGTCGGTGTCCTTATTCTTTCGTGAAATTTTGAAGAGATTTCCCCGATATAAAGACTGATAGGTGGGGGATTGGTGCCGTCTTCGTCCCTAGACTGCGCCACGGTTTTTCTCGAAGAACCCTGTCCTTCGAATCTTTCGCGAAAGTAACAGATGTACCTCTTCCGCATTCGGCTGCGACAAGTCGGAGAAGTGGAAATCGGTCTTTGGACGCGAATGACTTTCATTTTCGTTTATTATGTGTTTTTTTAATACCCAAGTAATTTTGTTCCTGATGAAATAACTTTCCTCTTTTATCACTTGACGTTTAAATTTATGCATCTGTGAAAAGGCATCAAAATATGATAATCTTTTTTTACACCAAGAAGTATAAAATAAATCGTTTTAGATAACCAATCACTAACAAAGAACATGGAAACAAATGTAATCATAATTTCCAGGATCATAACTGATGACCTAAGGTTTACAGTTGAACGGTTGTTTTTTCTTCCTGAAGCGCCAGTCAGCTCGCCCATTTTGCTTTGATTTTCATTTTCCACATGATCACTCTATTTCAACAAAGATCTTGTTCATCAAATGCAACAGATTCCTGGGTGGTGGTTTCGTAGGATGTAAACACATCCACCCTCCCTCCCACCTTCTTCTGAAGCTAATCTTGTTCCTTCGTTTTTCTGCTCTCTCTTTTTTTTTATCCGGTCATTTTGAGTGATTTTTTTCACCCCTCTTTCGCTGCTTTTTTCTTCTTTTATTTTCTATATTATTGAACTCGTAAAAAGAAAGAGTTGCCTCGGGCAACTAGCGCACTAATATACATTGCCAAGCAAGTGAGAGGATATAACACATTTACGGTTTTCTTTTTGTTCAGAATAGAATGACACTATTATTCAGACCGCGGCATAAAATTACCGAGTTATAGGAAATTATTATTATTATTTAGGAAATGGGAAATATTTCAACTAGTTCTCTATGCAGCGGACTCTTAAACAGGGAAAATGTTTTCCTTGTAAATTTCGGCCTCATAAAACAATTCTTTCTGGAAATCATTTACAAAGTGATTGCCACTTATCATGAGGAGTTCTTAATTTTGAGAAGATTCGTTTTCCTTTATATTACAAAAACAAAAAAAAAAAAAAAAAAAAAAAAACCTCATAATGAATAGCAATTCAGGACAAAGCAATCGTACCAAAGATTTTTTAAGCATTCACTTGCTTTGAATTTCTTTGAAAGGGGAAAAAACAATATCAAAATAATTGTTATTAAAATTTACACATTCTGTGAAAATCAAACGCATTGCATATTAATTTTTCTCCCTCAGCTTGAAAAAAATTATACCGATGGAAGATATTCATGATCCATCATTCGCACATTTTTAAGGTACTAAAAGCAAATTAAATACTTCATTAAAAGTCTCGCCGTTTCGAATGTCTTTGTGTTTTTTGAACCTTGGAATAAAAATATTTTCTTACTCGACACATCTTAATGTACAAGAACAAAGTGGATTACTGTTTTTTATAGTAATGAGGAACTTTTCTTTTTATTCAGGAGAAGTCGAAGGTAAAATGTTAAATGACAATTACAAAAATACCTATTCTTGAATATTCCTACGAAACATATTTTGAAAAAAAGTTGACTTAGCTCATAAAAAAGGAATTATCGCATTCAGAAAATGAATGTCGCTCTTCTAAACTTCGAATAGAGATGTAGTCCACCTCTACATCGATATAAACAAATATGTTTTTATTATATATCAACAAAAAGGACTGCAATTGGGATTTCTCTTTTAAATAGGACTTTTTATTTTCATTCTAAAATATGCTACAGGCTTCCAGGTATTAGTCTCTTAAATAATGATAGTTAAGTCTTTTTACATAAATTTTATGCAGAATGTAAATAAACGCTACAAACTGAACAAACGTTATTATTAAGCAATTTTGCTTGAAGGTAAGAGATAATTTTCAAAATATTATAAAAAAAAAAAAAAAAAAAAAATTGGAAAAATCATAAATCTGAATTCACAATGAAATATTAGAGAGTAACACGGGATTTAACATTCACCATGGAATAATTATCAGGGAGGCTTACTTTAGACTTTTTGAAAAAGCTTAAGATTTCCTTTACCCATATAATGTTTTTAAGAATAGAATTTTACTCAAAGGTATAATTAAAGGTAAGGTTATTATATATATATATATATATATATATATATATAAACTTTTCTTCTTAAGCAAGTTCACGTTTTATTTTTGTTATACTTTCCCCTTTTACGCATTTGGACTGGCGGTTTTCGTTCAGTCGCGGGTTCGATCCTTGGCCACCAAAGACCCGCCGTGTAGCCGGGGCTGATGCACGTTAAATCTGTTCGGGGCCCAAAGTCCTCCCGTTGGCGTGGTGTGGATGTTTGGAGAGGGGGGTGCCAGCTCAGGTGTCGTCCTCGTCACTTGACCGTGGTTCAAAATTACGAGGTCCGTCGCCAATAGCCCTCGTGTTGCTTCTAGTGCGACGTTAATAAAAAACTAAAAACTAAAACTATTACGCATTTGGAACATTACATTAATCACAATTTCGCATTTTTACATTTATTCGCTTCGCAGTGTCTGTAAAAACCAGTTACAATAATTTTTATTAAGAAAATCGTTTGCTTCTTTTAATCCGGAAATCGTAAGCAGCCAGAGAATTAGGCTCTTTTGGGAATGAGAGTGTAAAAGTATTTCATAATGCAGTTTGTCTCAAGAGTTCGTAGAATGAGATAAAAAAATCTTATATTTTTACTTCTTAGTTATAGAAGATACTTATTTTGATTTCAGGTAAAACTCAACATATTTTTAGCTCGAAATAAGCGTGTTACTTTTAAATCCTGGTCCAAGTATTACTTTTAAATGAACTCATATGAATACTATACCTTTGGTTATGTTATGCGAAAAAGTATATATCATTGATAAAAAAAAAGATCTACATCCTAATGAATAGATTATTGTAGTGCTTTTAGCGAACTTACATTATACCTTCCTCAGCTTACCTTTTCTCTGAAAGGGTTTCTACATCCACAAATTATCAAGTGAAGAAACAGCGCGTTTGAAACTATGAATACATTTAACACACAATTCAGAATTTCGGTTTATTTGGAAGAGACTTCGAAATAGAATAACGCACGGGACCATAGGCAACAGATCTCATAACTTTAACCCGCGAGACGACGACGTCTCCTGAGCCTCGTATCACGCATTCTTGTCTTCCACGCCACTCCGTTTCTGAGCTCTCTTTGATTTAACGTGGTCCATTTCAAACTCCAATCTATCTTCAAACCTACTAACCTGTTATTCTACAAATCACACTATCCCGTTCATTTGAAACAAAAAATTTTAGAAACTTTTAGTAATTTTCATTGAATGACCGAAAATATAAAATAATCATGTGAGTACATACCGTAAAATAAATTATACTATACTGCGCCAAAGCAAGAAATTCACGAACAACAGTTAAGAAAATAATTATTAATACCTACAATAGTAGACGACTCTCCTAATTTCCCTGCAGCGTCAACGGGAGAGCATTTGGCCCTGGTAGATTTCAAGTGCATCAGTCCCTTTACATGACGCAACTTTAGTAGAATCAGGAATTCTGAGAGATCTGTGCGTTCATCGATTGTCAGTTGTAATGACTTTTTTTTAATAGTCAGCTATTTCGGAGAACTCTGTAAATGTATTAATAAACGTCAGTATTTTCAACAGCTTTTAAAGAGCGATCTTAGTTTGAATTCATTTCACACTCGAGTCTTGTTAAATTGTTGCAATCTTCAAAATACAAAAGTAACTTTATGTGAAAGGAAAAGGCCTCCTGTATTTTCAACTGGAGATAGCAAGTGACATCTAATCAATGAGCCACTATTGTACATCGCATTTTAGACAACAAACTTTTCTCGAACTTTACACCAAACGATTTGAAATTCAGAAAGTTCCATTTGAATGTTGCAGTTTAATTAATTTCTTTCAAGTTTAAAAAATATAATTTTTCCAGCGCTGCAGTGCAACGTGTCGGCAATATCCCTTTCATAGGTCAATTTGAAGACAAATATTTACCCCAACAGACTGAAAAAGCTCTATTTCAAAGCTAAAACCACTTTTGAAAAAAAAATCGATAATGTTCATTCATTTTGTCGGTAAACGAGAGGCAATAAAAAACGTTAGGTTTCGATCTCAATTTTGTCAAGTCGTACATATAATTTATTCCAAATTTCGAATTGCCTTGATTTTCAGTGTCATTTATAAGTTTTAAAAATGTTTTTTTAAAGAGTATTTAGCGAATTAAATTTTTAACTACAGTGAACATCAAACTGAAATTCACAAGAAATAAACAGCTTTTACTAAGGCTCTCATTTTTAGATAAAAAGGAAAATATTCATCTCTTGAATTTTATCACGAACGAATTTATTCGCACAAACTCTTTTTTTATTTCTCTACACAGTTGATTGCAAATTCAACTCTCAGAATTGTTAATTAAGAAATACAAAGTTTGGTAAAAATCGAAGCCAACGAGTTTAATTTCTTCAAATAAAAATAAAATTGCATCCGTATGGAGGATGGTAGAGAATATCGGTGCTACTTAAAATAGACAGATGTTCAATTTCTGAGTTACGCACGATTTGTACGTGAAAAATGTCAGATTTACAAGAGATGTGAATATATATATATATGAGCCTGGATATGCAAAAAAAAAAAAAAAAATTGAAACAAGAGCAGTGGTAATGAAAAAAATTTGTTATAATCTCAGTGCTTCAATCGCTCCCACAGAGCAGGAGAAAAGTTGATAACAAATGGGTCTGTTAATAATAAATATTACAAGTTCAATGAGGCGTTGGCAGCAGCCGGTTTGGGAGAGTGCACGAGTGGAGGGAGTGATGATCCATTGCACAACTCAGAAAGATGTTCCTTCGCATTAATATGAAATATTGCTTCGTAGAAGGACTTTGGGCGTTCCAAGAAATCTGAAGTGCTTACCACTTTATGAATGAGTACTTTTAATGGATAGAAATACGTAAATTATTCAATAATATAAAAAATGCCAAATATCTCTGATGAAGTCCCAAACATCCATCCCTCAGACTGGAGGGAAAAAAAATCAATGTTTGTTACAAAGAGGAAAACGGTGCAATTTTTGAGCAAGTCATTCAATCTCTTAGATTTTTAAAATGTAATTCATCACCACAGATCGCGGACCAGTTGTCTTCAATAATTACCTTTTTTAAGCGTATATTAAACATGATTTATATCAATCGGTATGATAATCGAATTAAAAGAAAGAAAACATTAAGAAGCTTTTTGGTTAAAAATTGAGAAAATAATTTCATAAAGGAAGTAATTGATCGGAAATCTCAAACCTAGTTTTTTCCCAGTAAAGTTAAACATTTAATTGATAGCAAAACAGTAAGTTTGTGAAATCATAAAAGGGAAGTGTTTTATTCATGCGAAAATATTTGGCACGCAATTATGACCGAAATTTGCAATGAATTCACAAGAAATGTATATTTAAACTAATCGTCATCGATTCTATGCATATATTAGTGACATGCCCACACATATTTTAACTCCTGTCTTTTCAAACACTCAAATGTCATTATTACCTAGGATAGAGTTTTAATCCTTGGAATGTCGTTAACTCCTTTTAATGGTGATATCTTTGTGTGAAAGGAATAGATAAAAAATATTTGTGTTCAAAAGTTACATTCTGTTACTAATTAAAACGTTCGTTTTCAAAAGGGATTTCAAAGTTTAAAAATGAAACACTGTTTAGAAATTGTTTTATTTTCTCCCCGAAAGAATACAGATAGATAAGAGATAAATTCTGAAACTTTTTCACAAAAAATATCATAGTAATTAAATATTATTTTTCACATGTTTTACGGTTGTTGATTTTTTTGCTTGTTTGTTGTCTATTAACATGTCATTTTTTATACGTATAAGAAATGGCAGTATTCGGTGGTTTCTATTAAATAAAAAAAATGAGATTAAGATTTTACATTCAGTTCGTGTACAAATTACACCCTTCATCACTTGGAAAAATGCGGTCTTTTTGTGACTGAATCGAAATGCTGCATAAGTAGATATCATAACATTATTTTCAAATGATCATAAAGATTCCGTTGGAACGTTACAACACCCATTAATATATGATACGCATTTTTTTTGTCCATTGACACCCTTCTGACTGACACCCAGTCCCAGACCCATGAACTAGAGAATATTACGTTGATCAAATGGAGGTTTATAAAGTGCATTTTTTAGATGAGGATTGATAACATGGTAGATTTTTAATGGATCAGGGTTTCTCAAACGATGGGTCACGAGAAAAAGGTCTAATTCTTGAATAAAAACTTGTCGTTTTTTTAGGGTTGACATCCGAATGGGTTTACCTTCCTGAACTATCAGATAAAATATAAGCTTACTACGTGGAAAGAAAGCTCTGAAAACTGGGAGCATGCGGCTAAAAAGGGAAGGTTATTTATATGGTTGACTGGAGGATAAAACAATGCAAGTTTCATTTTGTTTACAAGAAATTAAGCCTTGAGTCAAAAGTCCGCGGAGGCCGAGTGAAAAATCTTTTCATCTTCTGTGATTTAGCATTGTGCACAACTTGCATTACTTCTTAAGACTAGCCAGCGTTTTTGTGAAAGTCATTGAAATTTTTAAGCGGATAATTCCGTATATAGTATTTCGAATCTCGATGAACTTGGGTGTGTTTCCCTCTTTTTATATGAATTGGAAAATTTTGTTATATATTAATAAATTTAACGTGATTATGTATCATTTAACTTGCAAAGAATTTGAATCCAATTAATGTAGGTTTTATAACTATTGTACATGTTACGAATGGTATATACTGTTGCATTCAAAAAACATGTGGTTCTGCTTGGACTGCATCTTAAAATGACGACAGTTCCAACGCTATGCTGACCGGTCGTATGTAATCTAATAATATAATAATGCAATAAAATAATAATATAATAATCCAGTAATAAATTAATATATGTTATAAAAATCAATATTTTTTTTTCATTTGATTTAACCAGAATTTCCTATATTAAAAAAAAAGAAGAGAAAACGAACAAGTTCGAATATAAATTCGTATATTAAATTTTTAATTCCAGTTAGGATTATTCTTTTACATATATATAACTCTCTTCCTCCTTTTGTTTGAACATTATTTAGAGAAGCTTGTTTGCATTCCTAGTTTCATTAATTTTAGCTTAAAAAAAGATAAGTTCGAACATGAGAATTCCTTTTCTCCCTGCGTCATTATATGTAATCCATATGTAAGTAATATCAAACTCTTTGTACTTAGATTAACGCTACGAAAAAAAAAATGTTCGGAAGTAAAGAAAGAAATGGATATCTTAGGAATGTAGGTGTAAAACCCACATAATCAACAGATATAACTTACCGAAAGCAATGAACGAACAGAAAGTTGTTTTTATATCTAACTCGGTCCTTTTAAGTAAATCAAAATAATTATTCTTCCCCCAGGTAATTTATCTAGAATATAATTGGGATTCCAATTGAGAGTAGTATTAAGCACATGCCATACATATAGTTGGGGTGGAAAATTTATAATGATAATCAGCTATATTGATACAATTAAAAATGAATTACTCTTACACTGAATTAAAGAGTAAATAGCATCGAATATTTTAGTTCTACATCATTTTTTTTCCTGTTAAGAATTCCTTAGAAATCCTGTATTCGTTCAGACGCTTTATTAAACATGTTTACTACGATGTTAAAAGAATAAATAACCGTAATTAAACTTTTAAACATTCCCTTTTACAGCCTGCAGCTCACGAAGTTTGTATCAATAAAGAAACTGCTTCACATGAGAGAAAAACATTATGACGTGGTTAAAAAACGAAACATATATAGGTTTCATGGTATTCGAACTTTTTCAATTGTGAAGAAAATTTGAATCATGAAACCCAAAGAAAAGTAACAATAAGTATGTAGTTTCTTTAAATATGTTGAAATTGAAGAAGATCGCTTTCTATTTAAAGAGATAAAATAAAATGCACCGTTAGAATTGTTGAATAATTTGATAAGTTTTGCCTAATTCGTTATTCTTTTTGTTCAGTATAAAACATTCCGAACCAGTGACACTTTTAAATTAAAAACAGAGTTATATTAATCAAATGCCTTTT
The DNA here is from genome assembly GCA_019974015.1 of Nephila pilipes. Lineage (NCBI taxonomy): Eukaryota > Metazoa > Arthropoda > Arachnida > Araneae > Nephilidae > Nephila > Nephila pilipes. The sequence continues at coordinate 2,712 of BMAW01009017.1, read as the reverse complement.
AAATTAAATATGTTTCAAATAACTAGCTAAGTATAGTGGTTTCTATATGAAACAAAACTTGATTATAAAATGTTAAAAGGCAGACATATTTGTGTAACATACTGTGGCACACATGCTTAATACTTTTTTTTTAAAAAAAAGATAAACATAAAATCATTTATCCTACAGCTTGTAAAATTTTTAATTGTAAAAAAAAATATTTCCCCCTTTTAATCAAACAAATGCATAAGCAGCATTTCGCTAAGAAAGAAACATCGCGAAAAAGGCATTGAAAAATAATTTTGTCTCAAAAGAATTCGGTGATTAAGGTCATGTTCAAACAGACACGAAATTGTATTAAAACAAAGGATGCGTATTTATGACGACAAACACGAAATATAAAAACACAAAAATCACTTACCAATGCATTCATTACGTCATGAAGCCAAAAAGTGAAGATTGAATGATTTTTGGGGGAATTTATTAATCCACGCCTATTTTTTAGATAAAGAAACTAAGATTATATTCCCTGAACAATGTAGAAATAGCCTCTTAACCAATATTATTAATTTATATCTTTTGAATATTATTATTACATTTCTCAACTTTGTATAAAATTGCTCGTGAATGTGAATTACAAAGAAACTTCAATAAATATCAAATTTTACACAAGAAAATTGAATTTTGAGGCCATATTATTGAAAACAGTAACCTCTTTCTCTCAAACGAAATCAATCATGCATTACCTTGAGCTTAAAAGAACAAAGATGCTCAATGTTTATTTTGATGTTGGACAAAAATCTTCCTTTAAGAGTTAAAACATCTATTTTGTCAGAAACCTATCTTATGTATACGGCAAATATATGTAACTGAAATAACAATGATTCTTTAAATGGCGGCTTTGACGTCTTATTACAACGATCTACAGAAGATAATTCTTTACATCCAGTATATTACTGTTCCAAATTTTTTTTTAATTCCGATATAAAATATTGCATTTACGAACTAGAAGTTTTAGCAACAAACATTAACATTATCATTTAACAAACAATAAGAAAGATCTAAACATTAGAAGTGGCTTTGGGCGCTTGCATTACAGGACTAAGATCTCACGACCTTACATCGTTCTGGTAAAAAATAGGATCATCTTGATGCTTTAAGTAAGATTCCTGTTTTAAATAATCCGTTTTTTGATTCTATAGAGCATAAAATCAAAGACGCTAAAGTTCGCAGTCCCCACATGCTTGCTATAAAATATCACTTTTAAAATAGACTTTACAATAATTAATGTGTTAAACATAATATCTTGTACAAATATATTTATGATGCAGAAATCCTGTTTGTCCCTGACGAAATGCATCAACTCATTAGACAAAATGCTCATGATACGTGACATTTTCCAGTTAAAAGAACACATGAATATTTAATTTATTCCTTAACTGCAAACCAAAATTTAAAAAAATATTTTTAACTATGTAAAGCGCATTTAAAAACAAAAAAACAAAAAACAAAAAAAAAAACCGGAAAACAAGATGTCATTCGACACCTGATTTTTCAAGATGCATACCTCTCAATATTTGCCATGTTGATCACCTTGGTCCTGTTACGTCATCTAACGAAATTTATAAACATATTAAAGCAGTCACTCTCAACAAGTTCGTTTGCTTATACCCGACAAAATTAAAATCTACTTCTGAAGTAATAAAAAATATCAACATTCAGAAATGTGTATTTGAGAGAAAACGTTTCTTCATCACAAACTGTAAAACAGCATTCACCTCAGATGAATTCCATACATATTGTGCCGAAGAAAAATTTGTCTCTCCGCATCGTAGTACTACAAGTTTTCCACGTGCATATTGTTAAGTTAAATGTCCTGGTACAAAAGTTAATAATCAAACTAATTTTTGCGTTTAACAGTTTATTTAAGAACAACTACATTTTGAATTTAAAGAGCAAATTAGAAGGAAAAAGGGTGGAACAAGATTAAAAAGTCTTATATTCTTCGACAAAAACCTCATTGAGCAAATAATATCCTTGATTCGGTTGCTATGAAAAGAACGCAACGTGAACCTGTACAAAAGCTGATCAATAAATTTTTTGACAGTATAAAAGATTGAAAGTAAAGCTTAACGATAACTACAAATTAGAAAAATGTGATCATTATGATAGGCTCCACACAACAATACTTGCGTCGAATACCTGAAAACATAGCTACGTGGATGAATGTTACACACGTACATCCCTTCATCGTACATTACAAACTCTGACTTTTACTTAAGACATTCTCACCTTACTCCAGATATCTTTGTACTGTTTGTAATCTTCCCATCTGTACACCTTTTTCTTTCAATATAAATTGTAATAATTTTCCTTGTGCTTAATTGTTTGTATTTTACTAAATTTTTACATGTAATTTACTAATCCTTATTGATAAGATTTTCAGTTCATCTATTTTTGTGTGATATGCTGATTGATTGTTCACATGTGAGGATGCATGCCTGACATGATGGCCAACGTAGGATTAAATTTGCTTTCGCGCATCCTTCTTATGTTACTTGGTCCCACCTAGAGTAAGTCATCATATACCTTTTACATGATAAACTAAATTTGAAAGTAATAAAGAGTTTATTCACCAGAGAAAATTTACTTTCAAATTGTGTACTAGTAAATTATTAGAACACAAAAAAAATATTGTACTAGTTCATTATTTTTTGCGGAGATAATTTATTT
>BMAW01008994.1:0-40871 GCA_019974015.1 Nephila pilipes | reverse complement strand
ATATATATATATATATATATATATATATATATATATATATATATATACATATACATGGAGATTGTGTGTAATAATTATAATGTGTAATGCTTTTGTTTGAAAATTGCAATAAAATGTGCTTGAGACATACTTTGTCAAAAATTGAATGTCTTTTTAGGACAAACCTACACCAACAAATCGGTGGGTGCTGAAAGACTGGATGTCCAAGACCTTCCACACTTTAATGAAATAGTTAATGGAACTGGAAACAACATATGTTAAAAGAGAAAGAGAGGTAAAGGTGTCATACCGAAATAAGCCTCAAAAGTGGATTCCACTCTTATGAGTTACAAAAATTTAAATTATTATTTAGAGTGGAAAAAAAATTTGACTCAAAAGTGGATTCCACTCTTATGAGTTACAAAAATTTAAATTATTATTTAGAGCTAAATCATGTATCATGTTCCCCTTAGGATAATAAGTTTATATCCCCAGTTGGAGGACCTCGCATTAAGTATCCATCAGGAGCTAAAGTTTAATTAGTATTATTAATTATTATAATTTCTTAGAGAGATTTGGCTGAGTCACCATTTGGGGGAAATAAACATTAACCAAATTACGTGGCAAATATTTTAATGGTAATATAATGTTTTTATATCGTGGAAAGAGAATTAGATTTACTAATTAAACAAATAATTACACAATCACAGTATTTAGTAAAATATTGTATAACTGCTAGAAGAATATTTAGGGGCTTATAGTTATTGGCATAACAACAAACTTGGTATATAACAATATTATATACCAAGCTGCATCAAAATCCGTTAGGCAGAATGGGTTCTACAAGGATCTAAATAGGGTCACTTTAATTATAACCACCTAGTATAAAATCTACCTAATACCTCGACTTATATGAAAGTCGTCTTATCTAAGGAAATATACGGTAATTATTGAAGTCCTGCATTCGGTCAATGGATAAGACACAAAAACGTATTTATTATGTAAATACAAACTGTTATAAGACAATTTTATTTGATTCAAAATGCCTAAATATATACTGAAGAACGAGAGGTTTTATATATCATGTATACATCATTCATTACAAAATGTACTGAATCGTATTTTTATCAGAATGAATACACATTTAGACAATCTGAAATGTTACTTAAAATGTATAAAAACTGTTGCAGTAGATAACTTAGGTTTTGATGTAGGCAATCATTTGCAAATATCTTGAAGTGACGGAATACTTCAAATATTAGAGAATATTTTAAACATAAATTTCGAGAATTTTCTAACATTATATGATAACATCTCTTTCGTAGAAAAGCTAAGATATACCAGAATTCTTAACAGGTGTTCAGTGAAAACTGTAGGAACACTTAATCAACATGACATTTGGTGGAGCTGTATCAAGTTTAATAACATGCTATTTTGCTAAGACTTTAAATACTTTACCCATGATGTATTAATTAACATTAAATGGTATGCATTATTACCTCAGAATTTAAAACATTTTTCTAGCATTCTAATTTTCTAGCATTTATTTTTTTCCTAATATAATCAATATAATTTCATGGATACTTTCCTTTTATTAATCAATTCTTGAATTATTTGGCTTTAAACAAGAGTTGAATGTATTTTAACGAAATAAGCTTCATGTGTACCATCCGGTTAAGAAGATATTATCCATAAATTAAGAAAAAAGGTAAGTTGCGAGTATAAATTTGTCCAGTATAAGATCATTCTCGTATTTCTTTGTTTGTATATGCACACACAGGAATACGAGATTGCCTATTTTTATGAACCACATTTATTTTGAGTAGAATTTGCATCAATAATACATCATATCAATAAATGTAGTTTATCTCTTCGAGATTATATACAGATTTTTTTTTTATGAAATGGGAAAAATTATTGAAAAAATAAAATGAATACACACAGGAAAAAATTTAACATCAATATTAACCATTCAATAGAATTAAAGATAGAAATCAAATTAATAAATTTTAATTTCAAAATATTAATACAAAAATCGATAACTCACAACAGTCTACAAATTCTAAATAGATTCGTCATTTTCTTTAGTATATACTTGACCTTCCGTGTACATAAAGTAGAGTAACGTATCAATCTATATATTAAAAAAGACTTATTTCTTAGATGAGATTTAAATTCAACATGAACTGAATAAATCATATCAATTCTGTTTTTTTCAGGCAGAAACACCTCACACATATCAAACTTCAGATCATTTAAATGGGATTCAGACGATGAAATTAGATGAACATTTTCCACAATGTTCCTTTCGTCGTTTTTAATGAAATTTTCACTACCATTATCAGATGTATTTTAGTAGTAAGAATCATTTTCTGAAAGTTCATTTAGCAATTTCAAAGCTTTTTCTTTCGAAAGGCCTCTTCTGCTGAAAGCGTTGCACAACTGGAATGCCACTAATTCGTTTTCCTTTTGCTCAGTTTACAATTCGAAAAAAAATTCTTTTTAAGTAGTTTCTAATCCATAACAAAAATAAAAACATTCTGCAACATTCCAATACGAAGGTACAATAGTATCCAATCCCAAAAGCTCACACATCTGCCCCACAGGTACATGACAGATGTGTGGACACACCATCTTCTCATTCTCACCCTTTTTCAAAATGCAGGTGCAATACATCTCCTTATACAATTATTTTGTAACTGAAAAATGTAGAATTAAAATTCTGGTTGAAGTAAACGAAAAGAAAAACTATATTGTTTGGGTCAGCTATGACCCCCATGGTAGTTCTAGTTATACAGACATATAAATAAAAAAAGTATGCTTTAGAATTCAATTAAATTTGTTTTAAGACATTAGACTGAATATTTAGGAAAAGTCAAAAAATTCGAAAGCTCAGTTTTGAAATGCAACTGTGAAATGAGCAAAAACTAACGTCTTGTGTCACAGATCACAGACCCGCCTCAGTAATTCCAGGGATTCTATTGTGCTGAAACGAATATGTTTTTTTTTAATAGTCAGAGACTTATAACTATCACTATGTAATGTTTTGTTAGCAACATAAATTATATAAATAAAATAATGTAATTACTACTAAGGGAATTATATAAAATGTTTCACTGTAATCAGATATTTTTCATTTAAAATTTATTAATATTTACTATGAATTAGTCATCAACAACTGAAACAAATTCAGTGCAATGTTTATAAATATGTACCTGATAACCATTGCACTGAACATATGCAACGATGTACCTTAAAACATTTTTAAGATAAAGAATATTTTTTTTTAATTGAAATGATTATAAATTTTTATTAAAAGCATCCTGCCATACGAAGTATTTGAAAAATGTCTTAGTATTCTGTTCTTTGATACATATATATATATATATATACAGAGAGAGAGAGAGAGAGAGAGAAAGAGGGAGAGAGAGAGAGAGAGAGAGATGTTGGGGTGATGGAGATTGTTCATCCCGAATCTACGATGGTTTGCTCTTACGCAATGGGCTGGTTGACTAGGGGGGTAATTTCGGATTCCATGTAATGTTGTTGTTGATATTCAAGGATGAAGCTTGACTTGTTTATTAGGAGAGATGATGAAGAATGAAAAGTATTTACACTATGATATGAAAAAAAAGTTGACCAGTTCGTCAGATAAAGATAGATGGCTGCCTCATTTAACCCATATTGGCGCTGGGCGCTGGAACGCGCTCGGGCGTTGAAGTTTACTTCCGACGCGGGTAGCGAAGGAGAAGAGAAGCGGAAAAAATGGCAGTAAAAGAGAGATGAGAAGAGGAGAGCGAAAACGGGAACAAAACGAGCGTCACTCAGTTTCGTTCTGGGATAGGTGGCGCTGCATGAGCTTATCACATGACTCTGATTCGTGGCGACATCTATTGAGTATCGGAGGAACTGGTTTTATAGTAGATTGACAAAATAAAGTTAATTGCTTAATAATTAGCTGGAAAATCCTACACACACACACACATATATATATATATATATATATATATATATATATATATACATATATATATATACATTCCTAAATGTACATTTTGCTTATTAATTTATTTAGGAGTGCCATTAGGATAAATTTCTAACCATATCGGTATGCATTAAACATAACACTGTTTGTAAATCATTAATTTAAACTCAGAATTGTCAGAAGTTATTAATTGCCTCATTAGTGTTCTTCAGATTATTACATTACATAGATTTATTTTGTTTTGATTTGTTAAGGAGGGATTTGGATACCGACAAAACACAAGTTTTGTTTACTCTTCTGTTCATTTTTCATGACAGGCTTGAATCAAATCGATTATTTGCTGTTGGTGACTTTCAGTATTAAAGTTTCATAAGTTTTTAGCAGCTCATAATAGATCATACCCTTCTGATCTTACCGAACACAAAACATTGTCTTCCGGCCTTAACAATTTGGTCTTGAGTTGATGTCCATGTTTCGCTTAGAGTTACTCATCATCTCTTACGCTTGAAATTCTCATAATATAACCACTTTCCATCGCCATTTACAATTCGACAGGGAAATGACTTTCTTTTATACCTGAAAGCAGCATTTTGCAAGTGGCGTTTCGATTTTCCTGCTGTCTTTCATTGAGTTGATGTTGAACCCATTTTTCCATCTTCTGAATCATTTCCAAGGCTTTCAAACGTATGACTTCTCGTGTCATACTGAATTGATCCGAGAGTCTATATTGCGTTGGAGTTTCATTCTCATCCAACAATTCATGCAGTTCGCTGTCTTCAAACTTTTTCGGTGGTCTTCTACGTTTTTCATTTCTCACGTCAAAATCGCCACTTTTAAATATTTTAAACCACATAAAACGTAGTGTGATTTATTGAGAGCCTGCTCACCTTAAGCTTCAACGAGCATTCGACGCAATTCTGCAGCAGATTTCTTCAAATGGTAAAAATAATTCATTTCCGTTCTCAAATCGTAGTTTCAAGGCACAAAATTCAACATGTTCAAAAAGTATGCTGTAGTATGAAACTCCCACAATTGTGAGTTGAAAATCTTAATTAGGTATCAAAATAAGAAAATAACACCAAAGACGGGTTTGGAGGTGATTACATTGGCAGATTGTGCCATCTACGGGCGAATTCCGGCAAATTTACATACCTGGTACATTCTACAAAGTCTCTAGGCATTATTAAGTTCATTAAATGTGTTCATGAAAAATTTGAAAACTAATTAAAATTTTTAACTTTCATTAATATTTATATTTTGAAAAGAATATTAACAGTCGTATTTTGGATACTCTAAACTTGATCTCATACACCGTCCTGCTAGCGTTGGTTTTAAACTCTATTTAATGCTTTGACACGGTATTTTACTTTTTAAAGAAGTAAATTTGATTTTGGTATGACTCGACTGGTTTAAAAGTCGCACTTAAAAGCAACAATAAGGCTGCGGAGGACAGACTTCGTAATTTTAAACTTTGGTTAAATGAAGAGGAAGACAACTAAGTAAGACAAGGGGCAACTCGCTCTTCAAACACTTCCACAACACACCTATGGGAGGAATTGGAGCCATTACATATTTCAAGTACATCAGCCCCCACTACACTGTGGATCTTTAGTGACGTCAGGGTTAGAACCCACGACTCGATGAAAAAATGCAAATCACTAGTTTTTGACCCTTTCTAGATCACCACGACCACAAATAGATATTCGATGAGTTCCTTTTAGGTAATTAACAAAATTATACACGTTAAGAAACTTCAGAACGATATACTGAAGTATCAAACTTCCAGATTCCTTATAAACAAATAGTGTTTTAAATGTGATTATTAATTTTGGAGAAATTTGAATTTTTCACATTTTTATAAGAATTTTAGATAGCCATCAAAACAATTCCACAAATATCTGAATACCACACAAACACACTTCTAAATAGATAAATTATTTAACTAATGTGAATTTATAATAAAAATTTTGAAAGCAAAACTATTTTGTACACAATAATGTGAAAGCAAAATTATTATCATATTAAAGACAATACAAAAGGGTGAAATTTTCTTTTTAGAGTATTCTGATAAGTGCTTAGGGAGTATCTCTTTAGACAAAATCATTACGTGATTTATTTGTTGTAATGTTGGCTGGTCAATCATTTTATCATAACAATCGCTCAAGCACTAATACTGAAAATGATTGTTAAAAAATTATCTTTATTATAATTTATCTAATCTTAAATAGAAGTATATTAATGATATTTCAGGATATATCAGTACTCATTTAATTAAATTTATTTAATTAATCTAAATATTTAGTTTAACTATTTTAATTAAATTAACTGTATTTTTATCTGAAAATGTAATAAGTCTTAAATAATTAATTTAATAATAATTAATTAAACAAAACTCGGTTAATTTAATATATTAATAATCAACCCTAAATTAAGTAGTTTGTCTTCAAATAAATTAATTTTGTTGCTATTTTAATCAAAAGCAACAAAATGTTCAAATTAGTGATATATTTAAAAATGTTTTGAGCCTCTTTTTAATAAACATTACCCACTTACCATAAAAACAGCATTTTGGGGACTCTGAGGTACCTGAAAAATATTATAATATGATTTTTAGTAATAGATACACTTTACTGTTAATATCACGGAATGCTGAGAGTTTCATAATTTCAAGTTCAGCATTATTCTATACATATAAAACTGAATTAAAATAATTCAAAAGCATATTACTCTTTAAATACTCATCAGAAAATTAAATTTCTGCCTGTAGATTCTCTACAACTTCAGAGTTTATTTTTGAGTGAATTCTCATGTTAGAGAGAGAGAAAAATTATTCTCTGAAAGTGCTGAATTTTAGTTACCCTAAAGTTTCTCAGTGGACTTATAATTTTCTAATATTTGAGGATTACGTGCGTGTTCCATCCATAATTTAAGCAATCGGGATCCCTTTGTTTGCTAAGCAAAGAGTCCTTTTAATCTACTTTTCTGTTTGAGTTTCATAGAAATAATAGCACTTAGGGATTTACAGAAGGAAATACCTTAATTTTTAATCTCATTCCTATAATTTACAATGCCTTAATTATTTAAAGAGAAATAATGGATTTAATACACATTTAAAGTGTAGAGAAAACATGAAGACTTAAAGAAATGTTTTAATGATACTTTGGATTGCAAACAGATATTTATCACTTTTAAAAGGGAAATAATTCAGATAAGTGATGTTTTTTAAATAAAACGTGAAACAGTATTGAAATAACAAATAAATATTGAGTATTAAAACAAACAGTTTCTCTTGTTAGTTCTATCTATTATACTTTATCTTAGGAAGAGTAATAATTAATTTAATCAACGTATTGATATAACAAACAGAAAATACTATCAAATGACGCACTAGATGAGCAAAACACATACAAATATTCAAAATATAAAGTTAATAAAAACTTCCATGAAATAAACTCAAAAACTAAAATATAAAGAAACAAAAAAAAAAACATTGCAGAGTTCAGCAAGTTTCGCAACTATATATTAAATGATTAAAATCCAGACGCAAGTAGATTTTTAATTATTTTTCATTGTGAAAAAAGAGTGAAAAAAATTAAATCATCTCATATCCTTACATTTACTCTCATTTACTTTATTACATTTAAGAAATTAATTATTAGACGGAAAACTAGATCAGTTGGATTCGAATTTTGTCATGTTATTATTTATATTTTTTTCGGATCTTATCTTATCAGAATATGCTGTTGCAGTGTATTACTATTTGTGTTTTACTTTCCTTTTATCACGTTATTGTCATTTTTTACATAATTGTGCCGAAAATCTGCACTTCATTGTAATCATTGTAAATGTGCTATTTTATGAACGACTGCATTTACTTAAGAACTCGACACAGAACTCTAGATATTTATCAGTTAATTAGAAGGTGGCGATATCGTTTTTGTCAAAGGCAATCGAAAAAAATCTGTCAGATCATCAGATTATTAATAAAACTGTACATTGTATCACAAAGAAATATATATAATTTTAGGGTCAATGATTGTTTTATTAAAATCATACGGAGAAGCAACACGAGAACTGTTGGCAATGAACCCCGTAATTCTGAACTTCAGTCAAGTGATGGGAACGACACCTGAACTGGCACTCCCTTTACCAAAATACCACAGCCCACTAAGGGAGAACTTTGAGCTACGATGGATTCATCGTATATCAGCCCCACCCTCAGGTCTTTTGTGGTATCAGAGTCCCAACCCTTTGACTCGACGAAATTTACCAGCTGCGAGTCCATGATCAAACCAGGCTACTGTAGCCATAATTTGAAGTTCAAAGCAAGATACCTGAGAATATTTTATTCCCCGTTTCAATGATATTTCAGAAAGTCATTTGAACTTATAAAGAGAAATATATTATTTTATAACATTTTATATCATTCTGTGATCCTGAAAGATATATTTTGATATTTACAACTTCACCATGTCATTTATCGACACTTACAATTTTGAATTAAACTGATTCGAAACATTGTTGGGATATCGAATTTAAAGGAAGCAGATTATCGCTGTACATATCCTCTCAATTTGATGAAAAAGAAATATATTGATATACCTTGAATTACAATAGTTTTTATCATGGTAAAAAGATTGAGAAATTTAGAAACCAAACTTTGATGTAAGATAAATCCTGAATAATACTTCTAAATGAAATTTAACGAACTTTAAATTTCTTAATTATGTAAGGGAGGGAGTGAAAATGTTAAAAAACCATTTGAATATATATATATATATATATATCTGTGTGTGTGTTCTTAGAAGTTTATAGATGTTACAATAAGTTCTAAAATATAATTAGTAGTTGGAAGCAGCGACAAATCTCTTTCTCAATTTCTCGAAAAATTATTTAATTCTTCTTAGGGAAGCTTGCAAATTCATTTCTAAAAATCAACTGATTGCTTTTAATTCCCCCTTCGCTTGAATCAATCTGCTCTTTATATTTGAATTACTTTTTGATCTGCTTGGAAAAGGATATTTTTGTATTCTTATTCAAATTGGTATTTTCAAAGAGACAGTTTTTGTAAACATCATCAGCTTATCCGAGATCGATTGACCTATTATGGAGCTTTCAAGTCTCTAATTGCTATAGCATGAGATGCGTGAAAATTCAAAAATATTTTATGAATAATATTTTTAATAATACATAGAAATATTATATTGATAATAATAAGAAGAATATGGATAGTAATATAAATTGTATGAATAATTATATAGAAATAGGTAGCACAGTCAAAATGGAAATCATAACACATATTCGCCTTAATAACATTATTATCTTCTAAATGTGTTAAAATGTAAAAGGCTTTTACAATTTTCTAGCATTTCCTCTTTTTTTACATTTATTGTTTTATAGACTTCAGAATAAAAACACTACCGCTCTAAAGTGAGTTTCTAACCAAAAATGAATAAGAAAAAGGAAGGCATTACATTCAAAATGTAAATCATAACATATATTCCATAATAATATAATTATCCTCTAAATGTGTTACAATGTAAACCAGACACCGGTAACATTTTCTGGATACAAGGAAAAAGCAACTAAAATGTGTGTATTAAGAAGATGTTTCGGATCAGTAGTATTTTCATTTAAAAGGGTTTTTTGTGAGTGAATAATAAGATAAATTTTATTGAGAAAATAATTACATGATTTAAACTTTAATAGTAAAAATTAAAATTCTAATAATTATTTAAAAACATAACTGAATTATTTTAATTTTTCTTTCCGATATCAATGACTCAGCTGATGTTGAACTTGTGACGTCAATTTCGTCAAATTTGGCCTATAGTTAGTCATCTTAACGAGAATGCAAGTATCTGCATTTTCGGTAATCAAGCCGCTTTTGTTCTTACTTAAAATAAATTTCAGGAGTGAAAATACTTGCTCATATTTATAATTTGAATAAAATGCGAACAAAAGGGCAAAACTAGTTTTTTTTTTTCCAGAGATGAAAGTTTCGTGCGAATAGATGCCTCATAGGACGATATTATGAAAAGAGAGTAATTTTCTGATTACTTTTCTATCGTTATTATTTATTTACAGTTTATTTTTTCATCAAGTATTAGTTTTATGTTATGGTTTTATAATTTATTTTTACACAATACACTTTATTTTTGGAACTCAAGAGGGTTACTCATTGATTCGCGGATCATAAGTTGCCCATGTCTGATATAAACACTTTCACAATTTTCTAGCTATGTTCCCCCTTTTACATGTATAGTCTTATAAAATCAGTATATAAACACTACTGCAATGAGTGAGTTTTTTAAACGTAGGCTTACATTTATAAATTCTTGTTAGTGTCTGAAAAAAGAATGCTTACATTTAAGTGCCATTAAGATGCTTATAGTACCTCGCTGAATTGCATTATACCTGTTCAAATTATATTATTTTATTCACATTAAAGTACCTTATCGTATTACATGCTCTAATGATGGAATAAGAGGTAAATATGCAATACATTTTGGGTTCGCTCAAATGATGATAATTGCTCAATTAATGTTATTATTATTTTAAATGTGATTTAAGCAGAAAAAAATTATTTCTTACCAAAACTTTTTCTTGATCAAAAACAGCCGAAAAACTTCCGACATAATGCTAAGACAACATATATCACAGAAAAAATTGTTTCGACAGGCTATCAGTCATATTTATATTTTTCTTCGTTTACATTTTTATTAAATAAGTGAAGGTAAAAACATATTGAATTATATTTTTTCTTCTTGGAGCTCTAAAGTAGGTCTACAATATGTCATTCTTATAATTTGACAAAAACTATTTTTATGGACATTGATGTAAATACCCAATCAATCATAGGATAACCAACAAAACGTAAGAGAATATGATAAAGATGAATGAAAGTGTATTTTATTCTTCATACATGATAAATAATTTTCAGTAGCAGCATCAATATTTATGTCCTCGAGTTTCCTCTCTTTTACCTTCATTCCTTGAATAAGAGGAAACAGCATTTATTCTCGAATATTCTAAGCTAATTATTGCTTCAATCCTATTTTAGAAACTTTATCTATTTTGATTACTCTATCGCACATATCTTACTTCCACTTTTCAAATTTAGAAATATTTAACCTATCTTTGCTACATGCAGTGTTTAGTTTTCTTTACTCTGATATACTGAAAATCCATTGCTTTGTATTGTCATATTTTCCTTCGATTTAAAAAATATGTTACTTTTTTTTATTTATGCATATTCTTCGTAAGTAAGGCCGGAGAAAAAGAAAAATATCTGCTCTTTTTTCTTTTTTTTTAATTTGCTCCTTTGAAAGTACGGGAAATCTCGGTTTTTTGTTTCTAACAAAACTTGCTCTCTGTTGGTCTCTTCAAATGGTAAGCCCGTTCTTTACCCTGTTCAAGTCACTCATCTATGATTTTTACATCATGGAATAACCCTATATGTAAGGCTACCATACGTCTGCTTAAGAACTATCAAAATTCCGATTTTTACTTAAAATGATAAAGTTAGAATGTTTAATTTATTTTTCTATCTCATTTTTACAAATTTCAAATCATTCCACTTTCGAGTAAAATGCATTTACTAATATGATATGAGAAGTTGCGAATAATCTTAGAGACATTACTATTTGGTTTATATTATAAGAAATGTTAAAGTGTGATGTTTATGATCAATTTTATTTATTTATTTAATTTAAGATTTGAAATTGAAAGAGATTCAAGATACATGAAGTTCTAGATTCAATTACTAAAATTTTCAAGTAAATTTTCAATTACTAAAATTTCATAAGCCCGACAATGAAAAATTCAAGAAAATACAAAAATAATATTGTGAAGAAAGAAAATAGAGATAAAGCATTTCGAAATACTGTCTCAGGCTCGGATTAAGAATGCGTGCTTATACTCGTATTATGGTTCCAATCCTTTGTACTTACAGCGATTAATTTATAATATAAGAATAAAAAAAATTAAATAGGATCAAAATTCCTTACTCAAAAAAGTAATTAAACCACGTAAACAAAAAAGAATAAACAAGGAATCAAAACTCATTTTAACCAAATTAAAATAATACATAAACAGTAAATTATACGTATTTATACACTTATAAAAATCATGTATTATAAAAAGAGTTTAAAAAAATTCTTGTCTACCGCAAACCCATGTAATTTTCTTAAATTGCAGATTCAATAAGGTACGTGTTTACATAAAAATAACCTTCAAACTTCTCACACGCATATATATATATATATACGTAAGGTGTGTGTGTAAAGTTCAAACAAAATATGTGTGTAAGCTAATAAAAATTAAATTACATAATTTATGCTATAAAATAAAATAGATTTAAAAAATTTATTATATAAGAACAAATGAATCATAAGAAAATTAAATTCCTTTATGAACTAAGAAAGTAAGCAATTTTTGTTTAAGATATATCTAAATAAAGAAACTCTGAATCCATAGATGAACAAAGCTGATCTAGAAAGTGTGACTTTATTAACATCAAAATTGAAATATTCTCTTTCATCAAAGATGTAGCTGTAAATTTATCTTAATTTCTTATTTTATGTCTAAATAATCTGTTTCGGTTTTATTTTTCAACATTTGAATTAAATTTAAATTACAAGAGCAAACAAATTAGGTTTATCTTTACTAAAGATAATATCAATATTTTATTTAAAAATAATAAATAATATTTATCAATATAGATTTGTTCATAAAAAAGTATATACAGATTAAGGTATTCAATCTTTCATGAAGAAATAGTTATTGTGATATCACATTTCATAAAAGATACAAATACTTTTCTGCGCAAGATAAAAAGAACTTAAAAATCATTGTTATATATATATATATATATATATATATATATATATATATATATTGTATTTTTTTTATGAATTTCAGACATAAATGAATTTTGAATATGTAGATTTTCTCTTATTTTTATATTTATTGTAACACTTATAATTTTTTTCACGTTTAATAATTTCAGATCAATTTGGAATAATTGATTCTTTAAAGAGAAAACAATAAGTATGGTTATATAAAACTAAGAATGAAAATGTTAAACGTACTTTTAGCTCTATAGGTTTTCTAATTTTTTTTGCCTTACTTTTTGCTACCGGTTGTGTAAATCACTCTTTTGTAACAGATACTGGATACCGAAGAATTAATACAAATTGATAAATAATATTCGAAGATTATTTAGCTTAACATGTTTTCGAGATATTCTATGAACCTCCTCAAATTACAACTTTATATTATAGTAATATTTTTTTTAATTTTCTAATTCTGAACTTATTAAGATATAGAATTCTCGTTTCGAGTTAAAATGCAGTTGCTTTTAGTTTCATGAAGAAATGCACTTACCTAATTTAACAAAATTAATTTGCGTAGGATATCCAACAAAGAGCTTTTTATTTATCGATTTATGTGAAGCGCTTGTTTGTTTACAATCAAGGGGTGAAAAGAAAGTCATGAAACTTCAAGCTCCCTTTTATCTTGTTAAATGGGTAAAGTACTCTCAATGACGTTACGTTAAAAAAAGCATGAAAAAATGAGCAGAGCAAATACTGAAGAAGCAAAATTAAAAATATATTGAAATTTTTTTTTATATTAAAAACGTAAAACGAAAGTCAAAAACTCAGTTGATGTTAATCAATGAAACCAGTAAAAAACACTTGATTCTCACTCATGTAATAATTATTAAATGAATGAGAATCTATGAAAGAGTAAAAAAAAATAATGTTTCGAATATCTTGTAAAAAATTATCTAAAATGTGTAAATTCTGATGTAAAATAAAATTTAATAAACTGACATAATGATAAATAAAACGTCCGAGATCTTATATTTTTAAATCAGGATTAATTTTTGATTTTATGCCTAAGAGCAGAGGTCTTAAGATG
This sequence comes from Nephila pilipes, assembly GCA_019974015.1. Classification (NCBI taxonomy): domain Eukaryota; kingdom Metazoa; phylum Arthropoda; class Arachnida; order Araneae; family Nephilidae; genus Nephila; species Nephila pilipes. Next base: position 26,983 of record BMAW01008994.1, on the reverse strand, counting down.
AGGTGGACCAATTATTACCCACCATCTGCTTTTAATAGAGTCTGCAGAATAATATTTTTCATACATGGGGAAAAGTTTGGAATAAATAATATTATGCCAGTAATCACTGATATATACAAATGTATAACAGCGTTTTTTAGATCTTGATAAAAGTACCTATGACATTACCTTGCTCAAAATCCATTTCGCAATAAGATACAGGAGCTCCGGTCTTACCTTCATTAGACATGGGTCTGCAAAATGATGACGCGCTAAAAATGTTATTTAAAGAAATGGATCTAACCTAATACTATAAATGTCTTTTGGGTGATAAATACATTAAATTAAAATCACATCCTAAGGGGTAGCTATCTATATTTTGCAGAACCTATCTATGTAAAAGGACGTTTTCGAAAATGGAGTATATAAAAACTCAATACAGATCACTATTTGAAAGCAACTTTATTTACAGGAAGTGCTAATTATGTACTCCAAGTAAGGTGAGTTATTATCTCAGAAAAAACAATAACTTTTCTCGCATTCGAAGAAAATTTAACCAGTTCCATAATATGTTTATTAACACTTCGAAACATTTCATCCTTTTCGTGCGCTTATTATAAACGTGCATGCACGATTATTTAAAATATTTGCTGAAATATTATTTTCTGTGTAAATATCATTGATTGTAATATCTGGCCCTTCATGTCTAAAACTTTTGATTATGTCCCATTCTAAAAAGGATTTACTAATCATTGCCCAAGTCTAATTACTTTATAATTATAATATCCATTCGAATAGAAAAGATGAAAGCATAGCCAAAACTTTTGCATAAAGTTACACAATACTTATATTGAGGTAATATATATGAACAGTTTTTATATTTATTCTGATTTTTGCTCCAATAATAATTAAACAGCTTAAATTAAGAAATATAGAAATATTTCTAATGGGAATCCATACTTTTATTTTGCCAAATAAATCAAATCCATAGTGTCAGTTTACGATCTGAATTGTGAATTTGTTTAAAACAATATTTAAAATTGTATAAATGAAATTCGAATAGTTGCAGAAATATAATGAAATTTGCATTGTTCATCCTAATTGCGTTTAATTTTTTAAAAAAAACTTTTTCTCTTCTTAGATCTAAATCGGTGTTTCTAGAAATGTTCTCCAAAAAGTTTTATCTTTGCCTCTTTTCTGTATAATTTTAAGAAGGAAACATACTAATTAAAAGTAACATATAAAAGTATCATTATAGAGAAGAAAAAATGGACTAAATTAAAGAAAGATGTTCTAATTGGGAAAAAAAAGATTATCCAAATTATTTGTCATAGTGACGGACCCATTATCAATTAAAAGTGTTGCCTGTTTTCTTTGTTAATGCATTACGTTATATTTTTCTCACAATTTGTAATAATTTTGGAAATTATTTTAAACAGTTATGTACACAAAATGTTAAAGCCTCTACAAAAATTTAAATTAAATTTCAAATGTTTTATTATTAACCTATATTTACCCCGTCATCACTTATAATTTACTTAATTGTATATTTTCGGTATAATCAGCAATATTAAGAACAGGTGAGATACAAAATAATGGACTTAGAATTTGAATTAATAATTCAATTACTCAGTTTTGAAGGCTGATAACATCAAGGCAACTGTTTCGATTCTCAATAATGCTCAATAATCCAAATATGGTTGTGGGAGCATTATCCATCCGAAATTCGGGACAGCTACCATAGAAGATTATCTGTATCATTAGATGAGCATGATCATAGAATACATTTATATAGACTACCTGTTCCTTCAGAGAGCTAAGAAACAGCCCCCACACTATCAAAGATTTACCTCTGTGATGTATAATTAAAGTAATTAGAATGGAATCCATTCACGACGCAGCCGCATACACTTCCCGAAGTAGTCTGTTGGTCATAGTCGAGGTCGGCATTGGTTTCGTCGAATCATGGGTTAAAGCCCTGATGCTACTAAAGATACACCGTGTAGTGATACTGATGCTTGTTAAATATGGTCGAGGTCCCAAGTACTCCAATTAGAGTGATGTCGATTTTTGGAGAGGGAGTTGCCAACTCAGGAGTCGTCCTCGTTACTTGATTGTGGTTTAAATCAGGAGGTCTTTTGCCAAAAGCCCTTGTGTTGCTTTCACAATGAGGTTTATAAGAAATCACAATCCCGCGTTGGAGGAAAAGTGAAAGACGAATCGGGGGGTAGACTAAATAACATATTTTCAGTCATCAAGATTCCAGTTTTAATGCACTCTGATATTTAAATATGTTGTTCATTGCTGGACTGTAGACTTAGGTTTTCGAAAACAGTTCGAGCCATTTTTCTCTAATCCCTGTTTCACAAATTCCTCTTCTATCTACAATTTCGTCGTTTTGAAATATCATAATGTTCATTCTGATACCAAGCTACAGCGAGATAATATATGTATAAAATTGAATAATTTTATATAAATATGATCTTGCTACACCCAAGATCTAGGTTTTTTATACACGGAGGCTCTTACTAGGGGAGCGTCGTTAATCATGAATTTTCTGTTAATCTTTGAGATGATATGTTAAATATTATTGCACAGCTACTGTCTTAATTGAAAATGTACTACTTGTCATATATAGTAGATTTTCTACCTAATTTGAACACATAGCAACCAGTGACGCTTTCATCATACCAAAAATTGACATTACACCTTTTTTTACATCTTCTTCTTTTGCGCTTTTTCTTAAGTAAATGTCTCCATTATTTTGTGTCTATCATTTAAACAATTAATCATATCAGTCGTGTGAATTGATCTGCGCATGCTCTTCTGTATCTGTATTTGGTTGTAAGAAAGAAATAGAGATAAAGAGTAATGCGCTGTTACACATATTTTTCCTCTCCTGTACTTTAACGACATCATACATCTTAAAAGGAATGCGTTTATCATTCTTACAATTTAATAAAAAGCTATTTCTACCTTTATTTTATGAATTATTTGAATAATTTATTATTTCACAAGTAAAGAAAGCAATAATTTGAATAATTTATTACTTCAGTAAAATGTAATCTCTTACCAGAAAATGAACGTAAGTATACAAACTTTTATTTATTTATTTATCACGATGATCACAAACGCATAGGTTATTTATCATTTTTATTATATAAATATATTTAAAATGTGTGCAAAATACGTTAGAGGAATATAAATAAGATTACATGAACGGAGCTTCAGTTTGATATTTATATTTTCAGGCGTGATGAAAAATGGAACAAGAAAGATTTCTTCACCAATATTTTCTTATGAGTTCGCCTCCAGATAAATCATCTTCCACTGAGCCTCAAAGTTTCATATATTTTTGTTACTTCAGATATATATACATATCAAATTGTAAATACGTTTATGTTGATATTAAATACAATTTTTCTATTTTATTATTATGAATTGTTTAGACAGAATGATTGCGTATTTTAATGGAATTGTCATGGTGTTGTAAATGCATAATGCAATTGTTCACTGTTGAACTTTCCAAATTTCTTTACAATACATTTCAAAGAGAGAGAAAAAGAGAGATGAATATATTTTTAAGGTACCGAATGCATTTTATTGAAAATGTTTCGTACATATCTGTCAAATTCACTTGAAAAGTATTACATTGCTCAAAATAGAAGATTTGAGTATTGCGGTGTAAATCCCTTTCGTAACAAAAAAAAATAGAAGTCCAGATGCAAAGAGACCTTATTGAAATTTTTTTATATAATTTTTTCCCACTGTGATTATCTTCTTATATATACTACGTATTATTAATTGTGGTGTTTCTCATAAATTTGCTTTTTTGTGGACCCATTGAAGAGTTAAATAAATATCTTTCTTTTTAATGCATTAGAGAACAATTTTACAAATTTCTCTCTCTCTCTCTCTTTATATATATATATATATATATATATATATATATATATATATACGTTATAAGGATCAATTGTGGCGAAAAATCGAATTTTCATTTCTTATAATGTTTTAATGGGGTATTCTATTGACATTCAAATATATTTTTTACTTCATTTCTATAGAGATTACATTTTAAGTCTATTAGTACAAGATTAAAGATTTTATAAAAACCAAAAATGAGCATTTAAATTAATTAAGTTGGAGGTTTGAAAGGTTTTACGTATTAAAAATGCATTAAAATATTATTTTCTTCGCGTAAATTATTGATACATTTCTCATGATTGAATAAAAGAGAAATTATTGCTTATGAAAGCGAATTATTTCGAATCATTTGTAACACATTAGTAGAAACCGAAGCATACATTAATTGAAATTTACATCCATTAATCTAAAAATTTATTTTATATAGAATTTCCACATTTGAAATAAAAGTATGATAGCTCTCATATGGTTATCTTAATATTATAATGATATTGTTAAATTACTGCATGTTTTGTATTCCAGAATATTTTATTAAAACATTTTCCCAATACATTTTTTAAAATTTTTTTCCTAATTTTTTGTCTGATATTTAAAAATAATGTTAAAAAATGGAGAAATTTATTCACTAAGTCTGCGTAAAATCGTGATATCTTGGGTTTTGAAAGTTTTTATTTTTTGCGTCAGGAGCACTTTGACAAGAACGTGTAAGTAATTTTGACATTAAAAACTTTCCTAAAAGCTTAGTTGTTCCTATAATTTTTAATTTTTGGTTTTTGAAAATACGTCCTAAATATCTCACCATAATTATTTAAAATTTCACAAGAAATTAATCTAGATTTCAGTGGTCAGAAATTAGTTTCGAATGAAATTAAATTGAAAAATAACATTAAAAAATTTAATTATTATTTCTGAGAAAAATTTCACTAAGCGTATGAAGTGATAAAGTTTTTTTTGATTTTCTTTGAAACATGTTTCTTAGTTCCCTAAAACTTCACAAGTTTACTCTCTTGTTTCCAGTATTTTACGTTAAGACAGACATCTCATATTGACTTTTTTCAGTAAATGAAGTCCTATAAAACTGTACTTTCCTTTGATGTGAAAAATTCAACCATTATTTCTTTCTATATTTGCTGATTTATTTTATAGATGTTATTTCCATCTAATTCTGTTTATTCAAATTTTATAGAAATGAAAAAAATTACCTGTGGTTTGCTGGTAAAATGTCCGGTACTGAAATGAATTGAGGTAATTTTAACAAAAAGAAAATCATTAAATTAAAACAAGGCTCTTTCAAACGTGGATAAATTTCCGAAACATGGATGCGCAATATTTATTAAGAAACTCAACAAATATGAATGATTACTGAAATATCTTGGATATAAAGAAACGAATTGTAGTCATTTTTAAGGACATTTAGACAAATTATATTAAATAAAAATAATCATGTTGGAAATATATTTCATCAATAACATGAGATGTAAATCAAAATTTTGACAGGAAATCAACTATTATTTTAGATTAATTTATGTGTTAAAAATAATCTTCTAATAGTTATAATAGTAATAATAAGTGGTAAACCTGTTTCACAATTATTAAAATAACAATCCATTTGTTGAAAGTTCAGTATAACATACTATAAGAGATTCTTCTATCCTATGGTTAAAACTAGTTAACATTATTCAAGCTCGTAATTTAATTTAAAACAGAAGTGGCTTGAAACATACAATAAGTTATTAAATGAAAGGAATTTTCAGTATGAAATTGGCTTTCTTCATTTTCCTGAAACTTAACAATAATTCTGGTTGGCACTTTAATTATGTCTGCCATTTCATGGATCTACATGGGTCAAACAAATTCCGACTAAAAGGGTATTTACATAGAAGAAATGGAAATTTCATAGGTTCCTTAAGAAGACTCAAAATCCATGGTTATTACCAAAAAATAACTGCATTTATATGCGTATAAGCATAATACTTTTTACGTTACTTGATAAAATATATTGCGATATATTATCTAAGAAAAAAATGAAACAAAAAAATTTTCAAGTGAAATGAAGATGAAATTGTTTAAATAATACGAGTATTGTTTGCTTTCAAACTGAATGAATTTAACCAACTGCCATGAAGGAAAATCACGTTTAAATTTTCAGTGGCGTAATACATTATATTTTAAAATATTTTTTCCTCTATATTTTGACACTTACATAAAATTTTATTGCTTTCATTAATACGTCATCGTTCAACATTTTTAATTATTTTTTTAGGTTCTAGAAATTTAACCGTACTAAATTATTGATTTTTTTTTTTTTTTTTTTTTTGCTTTTTCTTCTAATAGCAAAAAATAGCTTCTTATCACAATATATTTTTAGTATTTTTAAAATCTATTTCATAATGTAATGAATAGCACATATTACTTGCTCTAGTAAAAAGCTAATCAATGTAAAGAAATTCATAATTTCCTGACATTTAGGTTATTGATATAAAAATTATTATGAACATTGTCTATAATTGCAATGTCTTTCCCATTAATTTTTATTTTCATTGACTTCAAATATGATTAAGTTCTAGGTATTTTAAAATTTTCTTACAACCGGAATTCTATATATAAGGATAGCAAATTCATAAGAAATACATTTACTAGTATGTAAGTGTAGGGAAGAGAGAGATGTACAAAAATACTTCGTGGATCCTAGAGATTTGATAAATATTAATTTCTATTCGAATTTCAAGATGTCTGTTGATAATTTCCCCGATGGTATCCATTGATCTTATTTCAGGTCACTAAATACAGCTTTAGAAATTTCATTACTTTCAGGTAAGCCTACAAATGTTAAAGTTCAGTTCTGAAAATAAAATTAAATTTATTTCGTAGTATCAAACTAGATCTTTGAAGAATTAAAAAACTTTAAAATATAAAATCACTAGTTTAGGAATGTTTTGTATTTTAACTGCTCATTACTAGTGATTGAAAAAGAATATGTTCTTATGTAATTCATATATTTTAATAAGGTTCCTATCTGACAACTAATAATTATTTCATCTAACGATAAAACGATTGAATATATCTTCATTATTTCGCATTGATATTAAAGTCCAGAAGAAAAAAGAAGAAAGTAAAGATTCTTCCAATATAGAAAATAAAAATTAAATATCTTTCCAACGCTTTTGAGCAGCAAAAATAACAATTAGATTTCAAAACTCCTGTTTGTGTCCTTCACATAAAAAAGGCAAAGTCTCAAAGAAAAACTCGTTTTTTTCCTTTTTTTTTATAAAAACGCAAGAACAATTTTTCTCATATCATACAGATATATTTTACAAAAAAAATGATTATAGTTTCTAATTAATTAGTTAATTAATTATTAACTTAATAGTTTATAACTAAATACCTTAATAAAGACTTATATCTTAATAATTGATAGAAAGCAAAGTAAGCAATTAATTCATTGCTTTACAAACCATTATGAGCTAAATACAGCTATGTAATATTATTGCATTATATTAATCTAATTACAATTCTTAGTAAAACATCATTTTCCGTTTATTTCTTATTAAGTTCTTTCAAAAGCTATACCTTGTTTGAGGATGTAAAATGCATCATCTTTATTTACATTTTTTACTATGTATATATATATATATATATATATATATATATATACATTAAAAATCAAATATATTATATAAATTCATTAAAAATCAAATATACATCATATGTACAGATTCTAAAATCAGGAAACGTATCGGAGTTACTTATCTCAAAGCTCTTAACTACCTCTAACCAATAATCTTTACACAGCCTGCAAATCCAAAATGATCTTTATTCTCAAAAGTAATGCCTGTTTCTATTTGATTGATTGTTTGTTTGACGAAATAAATATCACCTTATATGTAACACATTTTCTTGCATTGTTATATTATACCAAGGAGAAAAAAATTATAAAATAAATAAATTCTAAGAAATACACTGTACTATTTAATCGTTCTTTTTAATTAAATTTAAATATGTGATGTAAACATTGATAACTCAGGAATACCCGATCTATTGGAAGAGTCACCATCCATTGGTTAAAAATAATTTAAATAAGTTCTGAATGAATATATATAAATAACTTATATATATATATTATATATATATATATATATATATATATATATATATATAATTATATATTTCCACGTTTGAAGAATAATAAAGTAATTTGCCTTGTCACTGTTTGTAAAAACTTCCTCGTGAATATTATTTATCAACAAAAATCTTCAGACCAATTTATTCTTTCGCATAATATAATTATAAATAATGTTCCAAAAATTAGATGTGTGTACACAACTTTTTCAAAAAATTGTTATCATTGAATTTATACAATTTTCTCTGAGAATAATAAAAGCTAATAAATTACATTTTTGGCAAGTAATAAAATTATTTATACTGTATTCTTATAAATAATTAATAGTAACTTTAATAGATCATCTGTTCCTATAAAATTAAAGTGATCTCATGTACTTTTTCTGCTATATATATCTCTCTTTGGCTTTTATTTTCTTAATTATATTTGAGCTATTTTTAATGATTATAGTCTTATTAAATTTATGAATAGTATCTTGTAATATTTTTGAAACAATGTACCATTTTTGGAAATATAAATGTTATATTTTAGCGTTTTATAATGAGCAAATGCTACATAAATAAAAGATATGTGTTTCAAAACTAAAAATTATTTTAATCAAGCACATTTACATCAAAGGAACTTCAAGCCTACACTTTCTAAAGAAGTAATTCTTGAGTAATTTTTTGTTACCCAGGGAAACCGAGCTCACCCAGCAGAGGATTTGAATAATTTATTTAAAATAACATTTAGCAGATGATTTTTTTTTTTTTTTTTGTTGAAAGCATAGACATTACTATATTTCTACAAAAATCAAGCTAAAACAACCGGCAAGTTTAAAAAACATCTGTGTCGGAAAAAGTAAGCGCAGAAAAAGTTACAAACGCGCCAAGATCGAAAATCGTTTCGCTTGCAGCACCTTTCCCTGAAATCAGGTCAGCTAGATTTTTATGAATCTTTCCACTAAATTTTTCTTCTTTCTTTGGCCTCAAGCCAAATATACTTCAGAGAACACTGTTTGCGAAGTTTTTTGGCTCTATATCTGAGAATTCACGCGTGAATACTTAAAAGACATTATGTAAAATCAGCAAATCTGATTGTTAATATTTAGCTGAAAACATTTTTCTCCCCAAAACAAACTTTATTTGCGAAAGACGAGCTATTCACAATTACAGTAAGTCATTTAAGAAAACTTTTTTACTGGTTGACAGGTACAAATCTCATTTCATTCATTTCTCAAGACTACATAATCTCAACAGATTCTTCTAAAATGCTATGTGGAAATCACTTCTTGTAAGATGAAATACTTTTGAATTTATAAATACAAATTTGCCAATATTTTGCATTATTATTTGTATTACATTTATTAAATAAAAGTTTTTTATAATATGAAATTCAATCAGACATTTTCTCATTTTCTAGTATTTCATTTATTACAGCTTGAACTATTTTTTCGTAGTTAATTTATTTGTTTCTTTCTAAAATTTAATTAAAATAATAATTTTTCCAATAAAGTGCAACCATTTTAACTGTAATTATATGATTCCTCAGTCTATATAGAGTAAGAAACTGGTAAGTCAATAAAATTGCTTAAAAGTGTGTGAGATCAATTATTGAATTTATAGTAAATATTTATTAGATAATTGTATCTTTTCACTATGAAAAAATAATTTTTTGTAAATATCTCAAATTTTATTGACATATTCTGATAATATCTTTTACAGTATTATTTTACGAAAAGATAATTTTAAGAGTAAACATATCTGAAAAATATTTGATCACCATGAATTTCATTTCTATTTTAAAAAAGTTTTAAAGATCCACATAAAAAAATTGAGTTAATTATCGAATCCAAACTAAGAATATTGAGTTATACTTTTCAATGGAAAGTATTTCGTCGTTTATTCTTTGTGAAAATGGAATAGGGGAATTCTTAAAACTAAAAAAAGATTAATGATGCGATTAATTTATTCGAAATTACGTAGTTTTCTAATCAAAACTTCACAAACATTCTTATACTTCTCTAAAGAAAAATTTATTAAGCAGTTTAACTAATTTCGCTAAAACTCACTTTACGTTACTTTAGTTTCCGATTCTAACAGAGAATAAAGTTACATATTCTTTGAAATATATTCGTACCACTGATTCGTTGAATAAATTAAGACTACTTCAGAGAAGTGCATAACAGCTTTAGTGTCATTGCAATCAAAGCAATGGTCGAAAAGATTTAAAGTACTTTGAGACCACTCAAATTATTTTTAATGAAACAGAATTATTCATATCCTAATATCTAGGTTTGTGTTTAATGAATTTCGATATAGATCGGACTTTAAGAGAATTCATTTCGGTTATTGTCATCAAATATTTAGAATACGGGATGCTTGTCTTTCAAAATATCAATGCATTATTTTTAAGGTATTATTGAATAAATTATTCGTGGGTATACTTTTTAAAATTCCTGAAAGTCTTTCGATAACGCTTTTACAGAATAATTCAAAGTGATCAAATATATTTGTTATGGAGTTTGTAAGCCTCCTATCTGATATGTTCTCTTATTAGAATATATTTAAATTTTACTATGAATTTATAAGAGACTATTCTAATAATTTACATGACTAAGTATTATGGTAAATAGAATTTTTTTCTTAATATTTCAAGATGAAGTGAACTATGACATTTAAATTTTAATTCAAATTAAATAAAAGATATTTTAGCATAGAGAAAACCTTAATTATGTAAGAAAACTCATTAAAACCTTCTGAAATATCTATAAAATAAATGTAATTATATCAATCAAATGTAAGTTATTCTTATGTTATACTAAATTAATTGTGTTTATAATTTCCTACTCAGACACTTTTCATTCCACAGGAATCAAATATCATTCCCATACATTTCAAAATGTTAGAAAATTATTTATGACAAAATTGTTTATATGAATTTTACTGAAAGCTATGGGGAAGTGGTGTTGCTAAAACCTTCCTGCTCCCATAACATCCAATCAAAAGGTGTAGGCTATATAAATAACTGCGAAAGACTAAAAAAACACAAGATACCAGGAACTAACAATTTATTTCAAACTTAACAATAACTTTAAAACGCGACCTTCACAGGTCTGGAATCTGCGAAGCAAGTGTGGCGAGCAAAGGTTACTCCCTCCTTTTGTTCAAGTCAGCTTGTAGCTCCGCAGTCATAACTGACGTCAAAAGATGACGTAGGCAGCCACCACATGACTCCCCCTCCAGTCTCATTAAGGGGGACGAAACCTTACTTTCCTGCCGGATCTTGTTGGATATGCTGCCGGATCTTGTTGGATGTTGGATTCCTGCTCCACTGGCTCATCAGATGTTCCTATGCACCTATCACAAGTGAACCTCTGAGGCGTGCCGAATAGAGCAACCCAGGTGATTAAGTGTACCTTAGACTGATGACAATCGATGCAAGTTTTGCACCACATGCCGATATCCCAATTCATACCTGGCCAAACATATTTAGATGCTATGAGGTGTTTAGTAGCGCGCATCCCTGGGTAAGACAAACTATGTAACTCATTAAAATCTTTGCGTCTTAATTGATGAGGAACATAGAATCTGTTAACTTCTGTAGAGTTATCCGCATATAACGATTTAGCGCCAACAGGCATTTGAATTTTTATCAGCTTACCACTGAATTCCATTCTACCTTCTAAAATAGATTTCAACTCCTCGTCTTTTTCCTGAAACTTTGACCATAACTCCAAATCAGACAGCGAGGAAAATTGTATCTCATTAATCCTTGATAAAGTGTCAGCTACAACATTACCCTTACCTGGTAAGTACCTAATGTCTGTAGTGAATTGCGAAATGAAATCTAGATGTCTCAATCGTCTGGGAGGGGCCTTTTCATGTTTCTGTGAAAACGCGAAGATAAGAGGTTTATGATCTACGTATAAAGTAAAAATACGAGCTTCTAACAGATGTCGAAAGTGTTGTATTGCACTATAAGCTGCCAATAATTCTCTGTCGTAAGTAGAATATTTACATTGCGCAGAAGATAATTTCTTTGAAAAGAATCCGAGGGGTCTAGGACCATCAGAAGAAATTTCTTGCAGGACTTCTTCCATAGCAAAATCACTGCACTCTGTAACTAACGCTAATTTTGCATCTACTGAAGGATGGTATAAAAGCGTTGCATTCGCCATAGCAGTTTTAATCTCTTCAAAGCTTTTCTCCCTTTCCGGATTCCACTGAACTTCCCTTTTGTCACGTTTTTTTGCACCGATTAACAGTTGATTCAACGGTGACAAAATAGTTGAAATATTTGGAATAAACCTGTGGTAATAGTTTACCATGCCTAAAAACCGACGCAAGTCAGAAATAGTAACGGGTTTTGAGAATTTTACTATTGCTTGAACCTTTTCACTATGAGGAGTACATCCTTTATCATTAATTGTATGCCCAAGAAAATCTATTGTGTCTTTCCCAAAGTCACATTTGGACTCGTTCAACACGATACCATAATTTTTAAATCGTGTGAAAACTTCTTCCAAATGCATTTTGTGCTCGATATGATTTTCACTGGCAATTATGATGTCATCCAAGTAGGGGAAACAATAATCTAGTCCTCTCAAAACTTCATTAATGAACCTTTGGAAAGTTTGCGTGGCAGAACAAAGACCCAAGTTTAAAAATGGAAATTCGAAAAGTCCGAAAGGGGTAATAATGGCAGTTTTGGGTATATCTGGAGGGTGCACTGGTATTTGGTGATAAGCGCGTACCAAATCTATTTTTGAAAATACCTTCTTTCCTTTTAACATATACATGCAATCTTGAATGTGAGGAATAGTTTATTTATCGGGTATTGTGATACGGTTTAAAGCCCTGTAATCTCCCGTAGGTCTCCAATCTGATGATCCTTTGGGAACCATATGCAAGGGACTTGACCAATTACTTTTCGATGGTCTGCAAATACCTCTCTCCATCATATACTCAAATTCTTGTTTTGCGATTTTCAATTGAGCTGGATTTAACCGACGAGCTTTTGCACAAACGGGGGGGCCAACTGTAGGAATGAAATGCACAGTATCGTGCTTAGTTGTATTCTTAGGGGAAACGTTCAACTGAGTAATCTCCTTAAACTTACGCAAAAGATCCAAGTATTCGGAATTCCCGACAATGGGTTTTACCACTGGGACATTACTTAAAGTAGTTTTGCCTCTAGCTTTTAAATCAGTTAAAGGATCAACCAAACAGCGTTTTTTCAAATCAACCAGCAAACCAAAATGTTCCAAAAAGTCCGCACCGATAATAGGCTTAGTAACCTCAGCGACAATGAAAGGCCATTGACAATTACGTCTTAAACCTAAATCAAGTGTCAGTAACTTAGAACCAAAAGTTGTGATTTTAGATCCATTAGCTGCGTATAAAAAGAAATCAGTTTTCCCATTACTTTTAGTTACATACGCTTTAGGATAACAGGAAACATCACTACCAGTATCAACAAGAAAACCGGTATGGTTGTTTACATCATTAACAAAAAGCCTGCGACTTTCACCTCTTAAAACAGAAGACGTCGCTACTCCTGTGGGTGATTCGAGTTTCTTTTTAAATGCCCATGGAGGTATGCAACGTTTTGCCTTTTCTCGATACCTAAAAAGGTACCAGCACAACCAACTTTCCCGTTTCTTAGCACTAGCTCTAGATACCGATGTACTTCGTCTACGTTGTGGTTTTGGGGATGCATGTCTTGAACCCGACCTAACCAATCTCGAGAGTTCATCTAACTGTTGTTGCATCTTAAACAATTGCTCATCCCGACGACTAACGTGATCAGTACTCGAATTACCATCAGAAACGGAGTTTATACTGCCCTGTGAAAATTCAATGATTTTGTCAGCCATTTCCGCTAACTTGTTTAGGTTCTCTGAACTAACAGCTAGAACGGCTTGAACTTGCGGTGGTAAACGCCTCATCCAGATGTTTTTAAGAAAAGATTCGTCTACATGGTTTTCACTCAATTCTCGCATTTGTCTAAGCAATAAAGACGGGGATCTATCACCTAATTCCAAATCCTCAATTAGAGTTTTAACTTTCCGGTTTTGCGATACTTCAAACTGCTCTAGTAAACGGTTTTTTAGAGCCGCATATGGACACGGGGGTGGTTCGCACACTATATCCGTAGCATGTGAAAGAGTTTCAGGGTCCAATGAAGCAACTAGATGGTCGAATTTGGTTTGCTCAACCGTAATGCCAGCTAATCTAAAACTAGCTTCCAGCTGCGTAAAAAATAGCTTTACATTACGGGGCCAAAAACTAGGGACCTTAACAGTTACTTTTTCACAACAATTATTTGGACCTACAGCTCCTTCACTTTTAGTATCATTACCTTCAAGTGACATCTCTATCTGAGCTAGTGGGATAATGAGTGAGTGATCGTGAAGTTTATTCGCGCAAGAGGAGTGAGTGAAAATGTAAAGCGCACTGGCGCAAGAGCCAGATGTAGCTAAATTGACATCTCAAAGCGACAGTAAAAAAAATAAAAATTTTACCGGCCAAATTCCTGCCTCAGAGGTTCGAACCATAGATAGGGACGTTACCAATTCACAGGTGTCAGAGAGTTTCCGTCGGTTAGCATATCTTTACAGCTTGCTTCCTAGTTAAGTTCCTCAGCGTCCAATTAGCCTTTCCGGGAGTATTCGATATTGGTTCCTTGAACGGGTCACCAGCTTATGGGGGCTGTCTCCAGATCAGAAGGTGTAGGCTATATAAATAACTGCGAAAGACTAAAAAAACACAAGATACCAGGAACTAACAATTTATTTCAAACTTAGCAATAACTTTAAAACGCGACCTTCACAGGTCTGGAATCTGCGAAGCAAGTGTGGCGAGCAAAGGTTACTCCCTCCTTTTGTTCAAGTCAGCTTGTAGCTCCGCAGTCATAACTGACGTCAAAAGATGACGTAGGCAGCCGCCACAAAGCTACATGATTTTCATAACACTCTTTTCCTATGATCACAAAAAGCACATAAATGAAATAAATAACTTTAAAATTCTAATCGGCATGTTCTTTATAACAGTATTATTCACTATCATAGTATTATAGATTTTAAACAAATTCTTGTTTACATCGGTTGAAGAGCATTATTTAAAAACTTATGAAATAAATAAATAATATTAACGGCAAAATTCCAATGTTTGCTGGCTTAACTATGAGTATTGCGGATTTTAATAACAATATCTATGGACAACGAGCTAAATTACAAATTTTTTTAAACAAAATATATCATGAGCTTTCAGCTCGAGGAATATAAAATTTAGTCAGTACTTAAAATAATAAAAGCTAGAAAAAGAAATTTAGACAGCAACAAAAATAGAAAATTGGTCTTCTATATATTCTATATATTCAAGTATAAACCAAGAGTCCTCCGATTTCATATTAAATCTGTCTCAGAGTCTATAAAAATAAGAGAGTGATAACATCTTCTATTAAAATGTTTCCTTTATAAACTCAACCAATTTTACTTATGCTTTAAAATATCCTCTCGACTCATCTTGACATGATTCTTATATATCAAACTAACATACTTGCTCAGTTACCTTTTTAATCAATCTGCATAAACAAACTTTGGTAAATAAATGTATACTTTCTGTAAAAAGTAGAATTGATAAAAAGATAATAAAAGTAAGTTAAATAAAGAGTCAATTCCCCCAATAAAAATAAGAATGAGAAAGGGAAACCCAATGCTCTCAGAACAGTTTTAATCATAAGGTATAATTACTTTTGCAATTTAAATAAATAATATATAACTTGTTCGGTTTTAACTAACTTGTTACATGAAGGAAAAAAAACTGCTAAACATTACTACTACAAAAAGAAGTAATAAAGCATCTACACCTAATTTGAAGAAAATAACTATTTATCTAAATTCATATTCCCCATGCACAGAACTATCAAAACACTTATTAAAAAAAAAAAAAAACAGGTAAAAGTTTAAAATTTGACATCGATATCCAAAATACCCTTTGACTTTTAAATGTACGAATGTGATTAAAATAAAAAAGCTGAGAAAAAAAAGTTTAAAATTTTTATTGTCAATGAAATGATTAGGCACACTGTTAAAGAAAATTTAAACAACTTACTAAATATTATAATCAGGGCTATGAAATGTTGAGCATAAGTTTAGAAGTCTCACTGCCGCTATAAGGTGATAAACATTTTTTATTGACATTTTGGTCATTTTTAGTGTGATGTGTTCACTAGCCATCAAATATTTTGATATCTAGAATAAAAAATGACTATGAAATTTTGAGACGTTGGGCTATTCGCGATTTTTTCTTCACTTACCTCGGAGATTTTATATTGATTTGAATTTCATTAAATTACAATTTCTTTCCAACCAAATATGATAGGTAAATTAGAGGATGATAAAAGTGTGAAGTTAAGGGATTTAGAGATAATGATATATAAATGAAATAGTTTGAAAGGAAAGTAAGAGGAAAGATAGTGGATAACGACTTGCTAATAGAAATTTATAATTTGGTTTGAAGTTTTCTCAAATTAGCTTTGTGGATAGATTCGAATTGTGTTTGAAATTTTAAGATAAGAACCATCTGCTTATAGTGTGTTATTGAATAAAACGTGTAAATTGATAAGCTAAGAATATATTAATTGAATCAAAATTACAATTAATGAGTTTAATTGATATTCGAGAACAAGTGACTTTAATTATCCATCGTTGACTATTAATAAAGCATTTTGGCTTGTCTTTAAGTGTCTTTAATTGAAATGAATATTTATTGCTTGATATTTTCAACTGAGATATAGAGCAACAGCAATGTAAAGAAGGACAGATTTTACAACTTTAGAAATATATCAACTCATTCAAAAATTCGTTTCAAAGTATTCTCAATATATACCCTCAAAGTATTTTGAAAATATAGCACTTGTGTTAAACTAAGTATGAAATCAATGTATTAATATTTTTCAAAATATTGAATAACGATACCTTTATTAATTGTCTTCCTATTTTTTTTTCTCTAATGTTTATCGCGAGTCTTGAGACTGCTATACAGTATGTTTCACATTCAAGTTACTGAAATAGTGCATTCAGAATTATTTTTTTGAAATTGGCATCTGCTCAAAAACCCTAGAATCATTCATTGCTTAGAGACAGAAAATATTTAAGGAAAATCAATATGACAATCATTTTCGTATTTAAGAATGCAAGTTAAAAATGAAAATGTGTTATGATGTCCATTAAAATTGAAATTATAGCAAATACTTTTCGTATTATAATGTTCTTTTGAGATGCAAGATGAAATTCTTTATGATTATGTTACATAAAGTTACTTTTATAATGTATTGTGAGAAAAATATTCTAAATTCTCACAATTTCTATTTTTGTGATAAAACGTATTTTCATCTCTCTCTCGTGTAGTGATATATTTAAAAAATAAACTAATTTTAATTCTCTTCAAATCTCTTACAGTATCACTGCTAAAATCCGTTACCTAAATAAGTATTGTAAGAACTGTATATTTCTAAAAACTTGTTACATGTAATCCTATTCAAATTAGCGCGTTCAATGGAGAAACTCATTTAAGTTTAATTCGTTTATTCGCTTCATTTTTCATATACACATTCTTACAACTATTTACTTCATATATCTCTTTACTTTCTTTTATTTCGTATTAAGTAATTCAGTTATGCTCCCTGAGAAACAATTAAATGAAAAAAAAAGGTTTTGAAAAAAGAATTTAAGTATAGATAGTTATGAAAAAAATAATATTTTTACGAGAATATTTAAAAAAAATTTAATAATCTTTTTAAAACATTTTAATTCTATTTATTAGTATTGGCAATAATAATGGTATTTCATTGGTAATAATAATGATAATTAGTAATAATATTAATATTTCACCATTAATTGATATTTACTTTTTAAAATGAATGTGTCTTCAACCTCCAATTGGATTCATATACTCAAATCAAGAGCACTCTTTTTGAGCTTAAACATTTGCCCCAATAATTTACAAATGTATCAGTTTTCTATTTTAATTGAATCTATTCATTTGAAGAAATTGGAGAAAGAACTTTCTAACTATATTACAAATTTTTCAAACATATATGATGTTTTGCCAATATTTATTTAATTCTATAATACACGCACACAACTCATATTTAATATTAAGAGAATTCATAAATTGTTTTTACTCTTACCAAAAGTATTGAACCAGAAATACTAACTCTTCTACCGAAAGATTATGCAAATATTCAATCGAATACGTAAGCAGACAAGTACGTGTCGGCTAAGCTATGACTGTGGAGGAGATATAAGTGCATGAAAAGTTGTCAGCGATTTGTATGCTCGTATTCCTCCACGACGTTCACCATGTTATTCGCAAAAGTTAGGTAAATTTTATAAGGCATTGATTGAAATAAGTAGCGATGAACGTACGGATGACGGAATGAAATGGAGAATTGTCCGTAGATTGGAGGCAGGTCAAGTATATGCACAGGAGTCAATATATGATATTTCAAAGTAAAGCCTAGTGTTTGTTTGCAATTCGTGAAACAGTCTCAGGGTACTCAATCTATCTAAGAAATATATGGACATAGTCGACAAAGACCTACAACCATGAATGAGGATCGTTATTTGGCACTTTCAGCTCCACAACACGGAACTTTTGAAGTTTCACAGCTCTCACATGAGCTATACGCTGCATAACACGAGTTTTGAGTGTCAAAGTTGCCCTAAGGCTTCATGAGAGAGAGCTTATGCCTGAAAAATAGAGTTGTTGGCGACCCTCTCATTGCTGCACACAAGAGTGTTTATCAGGGTGCAGACATCATGTGCATTAACCTAGACTTCATTGGGGCACCATGCGTTTAACGGATGAGTCGAGATTTAGAATGGACACTGATTCTCGGCGTACCTTCATCTGGAGAGAGCCTGGTATATATTATCCCTCTCTCTTCAGAGAAAAGTATCATAACCGTGGTAGAGGTGTAATGATTTGAGCAAGCATCGCACTAGACTGAAGCATTCTCACCTCTCATGTATTCAACAAAGGCTCTTAGGCTGCTATAATGTAAAGAGAGGAAATCTTAGAGTCCTATGTTCGAATTTTCAGGGGCACATTCTGATCCTCTGTTTTTGTTAATGATGGACAAGGCTAGTCCACATAAGGTTCAGCTGGTTCGTGATTACTTGTAAATGGAGGATAATCGCCGCATGGATTGACCAGACAAATCTCCTGATCTGAACTCTGCATGGAATGTTTGTGACGTTCTAGGAAGAGCAGTTGCATCTCACCACCCCCTTCCGAGAAACATCCTTAAACTGAAAACAGCACTAACTAAACCCTTTGCTACAGGAGTGAAATGGAGTTTTACAGAAACACCTTTAACTGTCTCCTGAACAAATTGTCTGGATGTGAGAGGGAGCCTATGGGGTATGACTCCTTCTCACACCCAGACAATTTGTTCAGGTAAATATTAGACTAAGTATTACTACCCCATATTAGACTAAGTTTCAGTTCGATATCACAAAGTGGATTTTGGAAATTCCTGCTTTATGAGTTTTACTGCTAATCACGCGTACATAAAATAACTTTTGAATGTTACATGTCTTTTTTCTATTACAAATGTATATTTAAACTAAATTTCATTAAAATTTGACCATGAGTTTTTTTCTTTAGAAATTCTACGTAATATGAAAATTCACTTAATTTTGCATACGAGGGTAGGGTAGATCTCAGAACGTAACATTTAGAGACTTTGTGTTGATAATAATGATCTTTAATCAGAGGTTCAATACTACTTTGAACAAGAACTAACTTCATTTTAGTTATGTGTTCTCATATGTTACAAATAGATTTTTTCTTCAAATATTAACATTACAAGAACTATCTTTTTTTATCTCTGTGGTCCAGCTTGTTGTAAACATGTTCTATCCTTTAATTATTTAATTTTTTTGCCTCTTTTTTTTCTTCAATTATTAGAATGAGAAAAGGAATTTAAAAACTATTTACCAATCATAGAAACATGATATGTGAAATGCATTTCGTCGAAACTCTTCCCACTTCAAGGCTGTAAACATATTTATAGTAAACATTTGATTAATCATTTTTAATAAATTTTGTCATCATTTTAAAATGTAGATATAGCCAAAATTGTTAATTCAGAGATATAAACATCAAAACGGCGTTCTTCTAAAATCAAAAGATTAGAGAATCTATCCAGAGTTGAATATTTTCAAAAAGTATTGGATCATTTTATTTTATTTCATTTATTTTTATTTATTTACATTCATTTCATTATTTATTTCTTATTTACATCTGCTATCTTGTACTTTCTAGAATTATGTAATCTCGACCAGATAGTCAATTTTACATACAAAATTATATATATTAATTAAATCAATAACATTACACCAGATGGCAAAAATAATAAAGAGTGATCATTAGTATTTAACAGATAACTCAAGTTTACTGCCTCCATTTTTTGAATATGAAATATTATGTGTAATTACATAACAAAGTACAGATAATAATTTTATTTCTTATTTGCATCTGCTATGAAAAATACTAAATCAAACATGCAAACAAGAATTCTTAGCCTAATTTAAACTTTCAAAAGAGCAACGATGAATTAAAATCAAATGAAGTACTTTTACGTATACACATTAGTTTCTTTCTTCTTATCAATCAGAATCAACACAGTACAGTTAAAATTTCCTACGTACATTTTAGTTAAATTTTTCTTTTGGAGAGGGATATTTTTAGCTACTAAAATTATTATAATTGAATAACTGTCTGATTGGTATACATAAATAAATATTTTCATATTTCAATTTATACTTATTAAAATTTTTCTATAACATGTGTTTTAGGAAAAATAATTACATAGTAACTGTACAGTGAGTTATCAGTACACTTCTAAAGTACTATTTTAAAGTTATTGTTAGTTATTACACTTCATTCTTCTAATTATTCATTATTTACTAAATTATTAGATAGTTAATTTATTACCCAACGATATTGTTACCTAACTCCTGCGTCATCCTACCTTAGGGTGCATTTTGAGCACAGTGATAGGCGAGAAGCTGAAGCTGTAGACAGAGATTGCCGATAAATATATATAAAACCTTTTCTATTTTTCTACATATTTTATAAATACATTTGTTGAGTTTTATGGAACATTTTTTCTCACACTACGAATAATCTGCCATAGATAAACTGAATAATTAAATGTACATTAACATTTGCATTGTTAATTACTTAAATTAATCGACTGTCCTTCCGTGGGCATTCTCGAAAATTGTCTGGGTTAATTATGTGAATAGAAAAATTTGAATATTTTAGGCATTCTTTTGGGAGTGAATGAAAATAATTAAGATTTCAGGCTATTCTGAACGCTCAGTATATTACGTAATGTTGGATGCTTGTAATTTTAATGTACTCATTGAATTTCTTTCATGCACCTTTTAAGAAATCCATTATATAGATTGATAAAGAACAATACATAATTTTGAATTTTTTCAAAATTGATAAAAAAATTAATTAGTGATGATTACTTTAACAAATTTTAGTGCAATGCAACAATCACGATGATAATTATTTCAATTATTTAAAATATTATAATAATCTTGAAAAATTTTAAATACGAAAAATATCACGAAATGAAGTATATAATTTTATTTAACATATATAATATATCCTGGTTATGAGAGAAGGAATATTTTATTTTGGCACTTAATGGAATATCATGAATTTTTGTTACGAAAAAAAAAATTGAAATTGTTTTTGGATATTTAATAATTTGTAATTTATATAATAGATAAAAAAAAAAAAAGATTTTTACAAGCTCTGAAAATCATCATCAGCGTCAATTCTCGTCTCACCAAACTGATAAATGAGGCCATAACAGCTACACATTATTTAGTTTGATCTAATGTTGCTTCTCGAGCACTTCTTTAAATTTCTCTCTTCTATAGTCATATAGTCATTGGTCTTCCTATCTTTCGCATTCTACTTGGTACCCGTGTCGACGTAGGGCCGCGGTAGCCTATTGGTCAAGGTCGTGGACTCGCGACCGGCGGTTTTCGTTCAGTCGCGGGTTCGATCCCTGCCGCCTAAGACCCGCCGAGTAGCCGGGGCTGATGCACGTTAAATCTGTTCGGGGCCCAATGTCCTCCCGTTGGCGTGGTGTGGATGTCAGGAGAGGGGGGGTGCCAGCTCAGGTGTCGTCCTCGTCACTTGACCGTGGTTCAAAATTACGAGGTCCGTCGCCAATAGCCCTCGTGTTGCTTCTAGTGCGACGTTAATAAAAACTAAACTAAACCCGTGTCAACGTAACTCTTGTATTATCATTTTATGGCATTCTAATACATTTTTGTTTAATCCATATCCAGTGTCTTTTTTTTTAATTTTGACGAAATGGATTTTGGTAGATGTCTTATAATAATATTCAGCACTCGATATTTTTTCTGACCAGTATATTTTATGATACTTTTTGGGAAAAATTGTTTGAAAGGAATTTAATTTTTACTCTTGTCATTTAGTGAGTTTCCAGGTCTAGAAGAAGGATTGTTAATACTGTGGAATTGAATACATGTAATTTGAGTTAAAACTTTTATCTGAGGCTTTCCAGAACTGAATGTATTTTTCTGAATGGAAAGAACTTAAGGTATTCGACAACATTAAAAACTCGAATTTCGGAGAAAATACCGAATTTTTTTTTATTCATCCATTAAAATATTTGAAATCTCCTTTTTCTAAAGCTACTTTCCATTTGTAACTACGGTACATAGAAATCAAGTTATAAGTATTTTAATATCAGACATTTCTTTGTTTTCTAAACAAGTTATAATTTTAAATCCCTTTTCTGAAGAATACAATTTTCAGTATGTTTACAATTTTTGAAAGGTAATAACTCGAATGGGTTTTCTATATATTGATGGAATTTGATAGAAATGTTTTTCATGTTATTCTTAAGATCTTAAACTAGGATTTTTGTAATGTATGTATATAAGTGGATTTGTTCACATTTTAATGCATAAGAGTGGAGGAATTTTTTTAAAAAAAGACGCATGTTGTTACTTCGACTCTTAATAACTCTGCAAATAATGTGAATTATTAAAAATTCCTAGTTCAGGCGCTATATTGGTATCATATCAATAGCTATGCAGAATAACAAATATATAAAAAGATTTTTCATGAAAGGAAAATATTTTGAAAATTGACTATTTTTTTCTTATTTTAAGCTAAAAAGTTGCATATTAAAATTTTTTCATTGTAATAAAACTTTTTAAATTATTTTTATGTAGATTCTAATTCAGATGATACTAAACATCAAAAAAATTACTCATTTATTCGTTTTTTCAAAATCATGGTTCCGAACGTAGTCGCATACCTCAATACATTGTATTTCTCTAAATTTTATCTATTCATTTTCACTTTATCTATAATAACTCCAAGGCATGGAAAGTAGTTGTATCTTTTCGATTGTGTTTTAATTTATTAGAAGTTAATCATTACTTTAATTAATTATTTTCATTACTTTTTTACTCTAATCATTACTTTAATTACTTACATTTCATTTATTTTCATTTGAACCAATAATTTTTATTTTGGTTTCTTTTATTTTCAAACCCACTAGTTTGGCAACATCCTCCACTCTCCCTGTTTTTCCTTTTCATGTCAGAAAAATTTGAAGAAAATAAAATAGTTTCATCAACGCATTCCTGGTCTTTTCCACTGTGGCATTGAAATGGTAGCGTATTCCTCATTTTCTGTACTTTAAAGTTTGTCTTATTATCCAGTCAATTACAATTATTAAACATATTTCAAACAAGATGCATCCGTGCTTCAAATTTTTAAAATCAAATGATTCTCATGGTGTACCATTTACTACAATATATATTTATAATATTAATTAATTTTTCAGGGAAGCCATAGAAGCTTATGATTTTCCGCAGGCAGTCTCTGATTATGCTATCAAATGCTTTCTCGAAATTTATAAAATTCATGTATAAAGCCACACTTAGTTCCATACATTGCTCAAGAATGTTCCTTAGAGCAAAAATGTAAATTTGTGTACTTTTTCTACCCTAATAACAATTCCACAAAGAGTTTTGGTGTAATAAACAGTAGGTGGATTCCTCTATAGTTATAACATTTAGATAGATCTCTGTTTTTAAGGATTTTTTAATCAATGATTATTTCTGTATTCCTATGCATCGAGATTTGCTGCTGTAGCCCCAAAAGATTAAGCACTTTGTGCAGTTTGGATACCAAAAGTTCAATATCAGCCCTTAGTATTGGAGCATTTATGGTGTTGTGTCCACATGCTTTGCTTTTTTGTAGCCTTCAAAATTTCCTGAACACTACTTTCACCCATATTTGCATCTAATTTAAATTTCTTATTCTTAAAATAATACACATCGCTTATTTCTTTAGCAATCTAATTGGCAATTTACGATTATAACAACTATTCAATGCATGTCATTTTATATTTAGTTTATAACAAAAAAAAAGATTTTTATAGAAAATAAATCAAAGTATTTTTATTTATTTTTTTATAAAAGCATCTTTATCAAATTCTGATTTCGAATATCTTATTTCTCTTCCTCAATTACGTTTTTAACATCGTTATGATGTTTCAAAAAGTTTCAGTTCTTTCAAATTCTGTTTCTAACTTGACACTTGATACAGATTTCTCAAAAAAAATATTACCAATTAAATACTTAGAATAATGGTTTAGTTAAGTATTTTAAAATTATAATGCATATAATAATTCTCTCAAAGATAAATAAAAGAAATTATTAACATTTTTTTTTTTACAAAATAACAATAAAAGTGTTAAACAAATTAGCTTCTTTTTGAGAATCTCAATAAAGTATATAAAATTAATACTTATAATAAGAAACACATGTCAAAAAAAACCTGAAATCGAAAGTAAAAATCAAGCTTTCTATGATGTGTTTTTCCACTCATAAATTTTTTGAAATAGTGGTTTTGGTGATAATATAAAAGAAATATATCATGTAACTTCTTATGTAAAATTCAGATGATTCTTTGCATATTATTTTGAAAATTCAAATTATAAATTTTAAGACTTCTTCTCCTAAAAAAGGTTTCTGAAACTGAACACGTATTGAAGTATTTTTTGTTAAAATTTTATTGATAATTTTTTTCTTACATCTCGTTGCACATTTATTATATAATTTATCTTATTTCATATAAAAATGCATTTTACCCTTTGATAACTAGAACATAAATATGATTGTATATTGGATAATGCGTAATGAATATTTTTTTAAAAATACGAAGATAACATATTTATTTAATTAGATATTTATTTAAAATTCCCTTCAAAGCCACAAAATATCGTTATAAAAAGTACTATAGAAGCTTAAATAGCTTTTTTTATACGTTATTCCTCTTTCCGAGACTTTTCTCAATAGTCTTAAAGTTTGCTAAAAAGTTTGTAATAGAAACTTACTGGCTATTCAATCAATTTTTATCGTTGCATTTAGCTTGTATCTTTTTTATGACAGCATAATAATTTTGTAATATTTAAAACATTATATTAAATAAATAATATATTCAAGGTATTTTATCATTTTTTAAAGAGGAAAACACAGTTAATCTTACTTAAAATCGGCATTATACTGGCTTACATAAATAGTAAATAACACAATCTTTAACTTCAAAATAAAAGTGTAACATGCATTAATACATAAATATAAGATAATATTCAATTTATAATTGTTTCAAACATTTATATGCAAAAACCATTCCAATTTATGTATTTTAATTCTGTTCTGAAAATCTTAAAATCCTCTATTCTGCAATCGAACATATACAAATAAAAGATAACACTGAATATTGTTACAAAGACGTAAAATTCTTTTGTAATTAATGTATAGTAATAAATATACGAATTATATTTCTTCTTATAAAGCATTGTCAAAGAAAGTATTTGGTTTTGAGGGAATTTACTCAAACATGTGTGTGTATTTGAAAATTAATTCAAAATGTAATTAGAATATTTAATTCAAGTATATGGTGTTACAATATCAAAAAAACAATATGTAATTTTATATTCCTTTATATAATTCTTATATTTCTTTTTACCATCTCAGTAGAACTGATAAACTTTTCAACGTTTTTGTTTATATACTGTGCTCAAATGAATCCATTTCTATAAGAAAATCTGCCAAAAACATTTAAAAATGCTCTTTCCATCTATCTTATGATATTCATTTCTTTAGTTTCCAGATCCATAACAAGCGAAATTCATAATTACACTGGGATCAATATTAGCGTAGGAGACGGTTCAGGTTTGACTGCAATGCTCCTGTATTAGTATGAACTGCACGCAAAGTTCAGTATTCCCTGTTAATTTCTCTAGAAAGTTTCTGTATTGTATGCATTGCAGATACAAAATAATTTCGCATTAAGGTATCATTTGCGGTTTCTAGAATTTTGCTCGAAAACTTGTTTTCGATTCATTTTAATTGTCTCTAAATTTTACATTTCGTATTATCTCTAATAACTTTAGGATTTTAAGCACATTTTGAGTTAATTTACATTTTATATACATAAATTACTTTGAAAATAGATACGCAAAAGTTTTACTCGAAGATGGTTTCATTTTTATTTATTCAGCATTCGAATTCATATTAACAAATAGTTTGTAAATCAAGCTATTATTACAACGTTTGATATGAAAAGTTTATTGATTTTGTCTCTAAAATATACAATTGTCATTGAAATGAACATTTAGAGTTTTTATTAATATTTCGAAGCTATTTTCCGTTGTTTCGTATTACATGTATTTTGAGCAATTTTTTAAAGGAAACACATAAAATGAAGAAAAAGAGAAATTTTCATTTGTATCCATAAGGAATGAATCTTCTGTATAATACTATTAATTTCAAAAATACGATTTTAAATAAGAGTATTAGCATTTTAATAGCATTGAAAAAAATAC
>BMAW01008991.1:0-12860 GCA_019974015.1 Nephila pilipes | reverse complement strand
TTAAACAATATTTAAATATTTGGAAATAAATTTTTAATTTCTAGTTCCACTTTATTATTAAAAGGTTCCACTTTACTTTATTATTAAAAGGTTCCACTTTACTTTATTATTCAAATAATAATATATATAAATATTACTAAGAAATATATGTTACACAAAAATTTTATTTCCAAAGTTTATTCAAAAAAGGGTTATAACTTTAAGTGGTGATTTTTTTTTTATGATTTTTATTTAATTTTTTTCATTCTAAAGAATATAATTACATATTTTCATAATGAATGTTTTTTTACTAATACACGTATTGCTATGCATTTTGCAGATTTAAAAATACCTCAGTTCTACATTTTTATTAACTTTTATACCTGTAAAACTACTTAAAATATATTTGTGGAGAATTTGAAGCAATTTTTGCATTCTGTTTTTGATGAAAATTTGTGCATAATTACACAATGTATTGCTGTACAGAAGCATATTTTTATTGTTATCTTAAGTTATGCTTATTGAAAAACAGTTTTTAAGAATTTTATATCGAAACATCAAAAAAAAAAAAATACTTTTTTTTTTAATCGTGTATAAACAACAAAAAAAGAAAAAAAATATTTGCAACAAAAAAAAAATTACAAAAATATTTGTTATAGATTTTTAAAACTGTACATTGTAGTCATTCGAATTTATAAAAGCAAGAAACTATTTCCGACATTTTTTTATTATGACAATTGATGTATAAAAGTTGAGTCTTCGAAACAAAAACTATTAATTCCGATATTTTTTCTTTCAAATTTGTAGGAAACGAATATTACAAATTCTTTAGCATAAGAAAAATTCCCCGATTTATACAAAAACCTTAGAAGCAAGAATAAAATTTTTGCTTTTGTTATATATTATACTTTAAAAGTTCTACAGTGTTGGATTTCCTGATTTTTCGAAACTTAAAAGAAGTTTTTTTTTTTTAAAAAAAAAAATATAATAAGTTTCTTTAATAATAATAATTACGATAAAATTTGCAAAATTCTCTAAAATATATTTGAAAAATAAATGTAATCAGAATCTAACAGATAGTTACATTGAAATAAAAAAAATTTGTTCGTTTTCTTTTTTTTTTCTCGCCTATTTATTCATGAGTCACACTTTTTATGTACGATAGTACAAAGAAAGGAATATTCGGGTGCGTTCTAAGGCACCCGAACGTTTGAAACTCTGAATAGAGAATCAAATGGCTCTTGTAAATGAGCATGAAAAACAAGTTGTAAAAGCTTTCATATCGACAAAGAATGCTTCTCCCTCTTGAATATTGTTGATTCTTTCAGGTTTTGGTCATTATTGATTATCATATGCCTTTTTGGTGTAATAAAACTTAGAAATGCACATCTGCCTTCTTGTAAATCTTCAAGGTTGCTTTCATGTAGCCGGAAAACTATTCTTCCGTGGTTCTTCCTCTTATTGCCGTAATAAAGGTTTAGAAAGTGATTTCCTTTTCTGTTACATTGTCGGACATAGGATAAATAGAAACTATGCCGACGAACTTAAAAGAAGGCCTTCTACTTTGCGAACGTTATCGGGAAACTAAAAATAACCGTTCAGTGAACTGATATTGTGTTAGATTTTGAGAGATAATGTAAAAAGGACCCAGTCACTTAGGGGACTGTCCAGACGAAGTGGGGGGGGGGGAACGATATTTGAAGCTAAAGTTTTCCTTCGTTTTGAAGAAAGTAAAGAAAAATTGTTGTCAGTTTTTTCTAAACCGATTGAGGAGTCTGTGCGTTGAGAAGGAAAGGTTTTTGTAATTATTTTGAATGTTGATCGAAAGAGTTGTCTTCGTAGGAATGTATTGGCTTTGGCTCTATCATATGCACAAAATCACACACAAAAATCAGTATATTATCGCACAAAAAATCAGAGCAGTAATCTTAGAATTAAAACAATATTATACAATTCTTTTGAAATTTTAAATAAAAAGTAAGGATTATCTAAAGGTTAAGAATATAACTTTTTGTACGAAAAGTGAAAAAAAGGTAAGAAGCTCCAGTATGTTGTCATTACTTGCAAAACAATTAAGTACAAATAAGAATCATATATTCCTTTTATATAAACAAGATTACCGAGATACATGAAGCTCCTCGGCAACTTAAAAATGTTTGCAGTCATAATATTTCGTCTTCGATATCAGCTTATTGTTTGCGTTTTACTAGAAGTATTCTAAAAATTCAAAGCATTTCCTCTTTTTTACTAATTGAAACATTTATTACTATTGGGAAAAAAATAATTTTAAATTTCTTATGTGCATTTAAAGAATTTATTTTTAGGAACACGTAGGTAAACTGATAAATTATTAATATTTCATTTACAAGTAACATAAGGGACAAAGTAATAAGACGGACCTCATAATTTAAACAAGTAACGAGAACGATAGCCGAGCTAGAGCGTCCACTTCTAATTTCCACACCGCGGCAACGTAAGGATTTTGATTTAATGCGTATCAGCTCTGCTACATGTTGGAACACCTAATCGTCACCTTTTGTTTGACCTAACCGTCAAAACATGTGGAAACTACAATGTGGCACTATTTAACAAAGGCCAACATTTATAGCCTTAGGATACTCACATTTTAGAGCATAATGCGAAACACCTTTTTTTTAATGGTTTTGCTTTTTATTCATCTCATTTATTTGCCATAGTGAATATTTTATCATAATTTTCAGCATATATAGGAAGAATTAGATCAAAGAAAAATAAAGTTTTCATTTTTGAAAAATGCTTGTTAATAAAATTTAGACTTAATCTTAGGATTCATTCAATATTATAAATATTAATGTATCACAGTATAATGGATTATGGAACAATAAAAAATGACAATTATACATCAAATGTATCATTCCTTCATGGAAGATATATAAGAAAATTCTTAAGAGTGTTTAAATTTTTAAGATTTCTCTGGCATGTTCTAAAAGAGAAAAACAATTATAAATTAAGTAATAATGAAGTTTCCAAAAGAGCATAGTTTATTTATGATGATATGTCTATTGTTATACAAATGCTGTGAATACTTATAAGAGCTTTTAAACTTACTTCATTATCGATTTGAGAAAGTCTGAATTTTACATTATAACATCAAGAGACAGGATCAGCTATTTTGCTTTTTATTTTATTTTGTATTACTGATTATAATTACGTGCAATTTATGAAGTATCATATTATTTTCTTCTTATTTCTAATTTGATTATTTTAAGTTTTAACACCAGGTGTGTATCAAATTCCTGCATTTAAAAGAATTAAAAATAAATTTAAAATATTTTATATCTATTTTAAAAAAATTTACTGAAAATCAAAATATAAATAAATTTTACTTGAATAATATCAATTAAATTTGGTTAGTTTATTGTGTGTACCTTTGTCTACAATGAAATAAGCGTTTCATTTTTTTATGCAATGTTTTATATTATCATCATTGTTTTGTGCTATTTCTCTCAATGCTCTTAATAATATTGAAAAAGGAAATCTAGGTGAAAAGCAGCTTAAATTGTTAGGAAATAATTTCTTTTTTAAAAAAATAAAATAAATAAATTTCTCAAATTTTCTTGTACTGAAATTGTAATTGAGATCTCCAAGAAAATATGTTTCCCTAAGAAAGGGAGACTCTTTGTATTTAGGGACTTTCTAAGCCGCGAACATCCCCATTGACTGCGGACAGCAGCAATTATCTTGCTTCTTTTGTATGCCTATGTATGGTGCCATCCATGAGCGATAAAAAAGGGGGAAGTAAACATCGCCTAAGGCGCCGTCTTTAAGGGCCTTTTCCTCACAAAACCCGCCATCTTCAAAAGGTTAATATGATAATGCATGTTAAGGTAGTTAATGTTTGTTTTTGTGTTTTTCTAAACTATATTCTATGAATAATAAAATAAGGCAACTATATTTTAAATTATAACAAATTTATAAAATGAAAATATTTTAGTGACTTGGCAGTGATTGTCTTTTATGCCAAAGTATTTTTACATCTGGAATACTTATTGAAATTTGCGACCTAATCCATCTTCAGCATCCAATCTGTTTCTGTGTTTTGTTTTTGTAGCAGCGTACAAAGAGAAAGATTTTTCGCATACATAAGTTGAAACAAATGACATTACATGTTTCTTACTCATTTTTGTTAACTTTAGGATATTCTTTTCTAATGTCGATCCAAAAATGCATAATATCAACTTGACTAAATTTTAGTTTCAATTGAGTGCAGGTCAATATATCAATTTGTTCTTCTCTTTCTTTTATCGGGAGTTTGGAGGTGTGACAGTCTTGAGAAGGATTTTGGTTCCAACATAATTTTCTTTTTGAACAGGGAAATATTCAAGAATGGGTTTTTTGCAGATATGATAAAATGTTAGACCAAAACTATTTTTACAATTTTATCGAGATAAAGCTTACCGTCTTCTAAAATATTATGCAAAATAAGAAAGCATTCAAAATTATCTTTCAAAATACTAACTGCCCAAAATTTCAATTTTGAAAGGTGGCGTCAATTTTACTTTATACCTTAGAAATAGTGAAATAAGTGGCGAAATAAGTGGGTGATTTTTTACCTGAGCCAGAAAATGGAGACTAATATGTGACCTAATGCGTCTTGATTATTAAATTTGAAGCACGTTAATTTTATAAAATTTAAGATTTTACTTTACCCATAAAATATTTATTTATATTTAATTTTACAAGTAAGCAACCCTTAAGAATTTGATGTTTTATAAAAGTTAAGATTTTTACTAAGATTCTGAAGCTTGGATTAAGCAAATAGTCATCTCCTGCTGAACTCCTGTCAAAGTTCCAAGGACCCCTAGAGTTCCACGGAACCCAAGTTGAAGACCTTTGCTCTATTTAAACATAAATCAGTGATTGCTTGACAGTTAATGTGTACCTAACTTAGGTTATTCGATGTTTTTTTAATCCCTAAAGATATGAAACTTTAAAAATGTATTGAAAAAAAGAAATCTTATTTTTTATCGTTTGACAAAAGTAAAGTTTTTCAAAAGTTAAAAAAAAAACAAAATGTGTGAGGTCGATATCTGTTTATATATAATTTAACCCTTTTATGGTTATGAACCAGTCCGGTTCACGTTGGGATAGTGCCCCATAATGCTCACAGATGAGTTCAGCTCGCTTGAAGTATTTCACCAGAAATGGTTGCAGCCGAGCCCTACTTGCACAGCAAAATTGTTCTCAAATACGCCCTGACGGGCTTCTTCTTCATATACAACATTGCTTTTGTTACAAATGATACCTATTGGTAAAATTTAGTTGGCTCACTAACATATTGATGTCAGTATGTGTACACCCTGAAATTTTCTAGCATAATGAGGGAAGAAGTTATCAATCTATTTGCTGATCCAGTTATTTTCTTCTGTAATTTAATGGGAGAATTTTACTGAGATGGCTCATAAACGAAATTAGATAATTCTGATGGTGAATAACTTTTATGATATATATATATATATATATATGATGATGATGATGAATAATTCCATGTTTTAAACTGTTTCAAACACAAAATCAGATCTATAATATTAAATATGGTAAATATAACAATTAAATATTTCATAAAGTTTCAAATTATGTGTATTTACTTTGATATTTTATTAAATATTTTACACACTAATATTTATAATATTTAACATTTACTGAATTGTCTAAAAGGGCTAGTTACAATTATTGTGAATATTACACTGATATACCGCAAATAATTCTTTAATGACTATCTTTCAAAAATGATATAGCTACCTGTATGAAATTTGAAAAAGGTGATATTTTCAGAAGCAACTCGGGGATAAACGGCTGCCATTTTCTGCAATCGTTTCCTCGTAACACTGTGAGTAATAATAAAATAAAGTGAACATTGTCGATTCTTCTTAACGTCAAAAGGTTTAACCGCGTGAAAATAATACCCGATTAATGTTTTCATGCCTTTATGGAATAGTTTTTCATACTATGGTGGATGTAGTGTTGTCACCAAAGAAAATCATCTGGCCTTTCCGACGGAGGTGATTCTGATTGCTCATCTTTCAGTCCCGAGAAAACTTGTCTGATGTGAGCTGTTGATAACCGAGCTAGAAAAGGCATTCTTTCCTTACCCAGGTATTAAACGGTTTTACTCTTGCCATTATTATTCACGGCTTGAGTAAGGGACTGACCGTACATCCCTTTCCGAGGAAGGAAAATTCAAGTTATTGTCAAGGGACTTTCAACATGATATTCAGCGAAAGTTTTTTCTCCAGTCATTACTGCAATTGATAAGTAACACCTATTGATTTGAGTGTTACTTGGAGTGCTTCCATTGACGTCATCGGTAGTCTCTAGTTGAGTTGGCGGGTCTTTTTCAATCTCACTATACCTCTAGTCGTGATATTTGTTATAGGTATATTAGACACACTCAGACTAATTAGTGTCGATGTATATGTAATCAGAAACTCTAGCTGTTCTGCCATTTAGCTTACAAAACTTGAGTAACCACTTACGAGAAGTATTTTTCGCCACTTCTGGGATTGTTATTCGACCCTTGGTGGTTGTGTCACCGTCACTGGCTGAGGTCTATTGACCTTGGTCACAAGAACGACTCGGACTGCCCATCTCTTGGTCCTGAGGAAACATGACTAAGATGTTCCTGCTGCTACTCCTTAGACAACCGAGTCAGAAAGAAATTTTCGGGTGAGTCGATTTTTAGCGGTTTTATTTCTGATATAGTTTTTCTCGTTGAGAAAGAGAGCCCTTCTGTTGAAGAAGTCAGGACCATAACTAATTAAAAGATTATATTAAGAATATTTATAATTCTGAGAACTGTTGATGAGAATGAAAGTGTTTGAACAACACATGAGAACTGTTGTTCAAACACTTTCATGATTAGTTGTATTACTCTTTTAAATATTTCAAATGTTTGATGAGAAGAGAATGAAATAAAAAAAAATAAAATTTTGTTATTTTTTTTTTAAATTTTTTTTTATTAGACTCGTTTGGTATTAAATAAAAGAGAAAACTTTTACCCAACTACATAATGTGTTACAAAAAAAAAAAAAAAACTAATTAACATATTTTTTTATATTTTAAATCAAAATATATACGATTTTCCAAAACTGAAAATTACTCAAATTATACCTGCTGTAATTAAATAGAACATGCAAATTTCGACAAAACATTTAATGAAAGCATTGAAATTTTAATTGAACCATTTAATAAATTTAAACATTATATGTTTTTTTCTTATCAGGCTTTGTTAAAGTCCTTACATTCAAACACTTAGTTTTTTATTTTTTGTTGACGAAACAATTGATTATAAGCGTCCATCATTTTAACTAGGCGAACTTGAAACGCATTTACCTTGCATTTGACATTATATAAACCAAACATTAAGAAATTAGGAATATACACGTACAAAAATTTTATGAACTTATCTAAATTACAAAGTATTCCACAAATTCTAAGAACATTCTTTTTCAGCGAAGAAAAAAGGACAGAGCGCAGAATCCCTCAACAATTCCGAAAAACTTTCGTGAAAAAAGCAAGAAACAAATAAAATGCTTTCAACAACCAAGAGAATGAATAATTGTAGGAACCTTGGCAAGCATTTCGAAGGTATAATTAATTTGATCTAAAGTTTTTTGACAGGCGATAATTATTTCAAGCGTCGTTTTATTCATTTTCTCTGTATACCTCAAACAAAAATAAAGGAAAAGTGTTGAAACTTGTGTTCGTGAATCCTTTTTTTTTTTTTTTTCATTTGTTTCTTAAAGCAAAGATGCATTTCTTTCTTTAGCATCAAGACGTGTTCGTTAATTACTTGGCACAATCTATTAATACATTTTTAACTTTTTCTAAGTGCAGATTTTTCTTCAACAAAAGATAAAAAAGTTTTGGCTGAAAAGTTTATCAATCACTCTAAGCGAATAAAAGCATTTTAGAACGGGAGACAAAGAGTAATTAATATATTTTTATTTCGATTTAAAGTAATATTCATCCGTAATTGTTGTTTATTTAGTATTTATTCAGAAAGAGAAAAGTTGAACTTGATAGAGTATTCGAATCAATGTATTGATTGGAACTCCATTTATTATTATTATTTTTCTTTCAATGTGCTTTTGTCAGTATAAAGTATTAACTAGACAGTGGTCGTAAATAAGACTGTATGAATAAAAAAAAACTCATCGATTTATCACTTGAAAACACATTTGAGTGCCGTTATAGGTTTATTTTGATGTCATATAACTATTTTAATGCTACATTCTGACAGAAACATCTGGAAGAATGCTATTTATTTGCTATTTATACGGCATTACTTGGAGTGAGACATTAAAAAAACTTACATATATATTTTAAAAACAAGATTTTTTCCTAAATAAGTAATGAGATTCAAGATTAATTCAGATACATCATTCAGTTCACTGAAGATTCTGTATTTTATATAATATGAATTTATTTGATGTAAGCATCTCTATTAGTTATGCATATAAATGAGATAAACCATCAGGGTTAAGAATTTCAGATAAGATATCAGTTGTGCAGTATTATTTCAAAGTAAAAGTACACCTTCGAAGAAATGTTTTTATATAACTTAGAAATAAATATTTTATGATAACAAGAGGCTTGAAATATAGAAAAACACTTGTAAAGTTTTGTTAGCGTATATTTTTAATGTCAAAAGAGCATTTTGTACAAACGTAAGCAAAAATTCAAAACTCAAAAATATGGAACTCAAAAGAAAATAAATATTTTGAAAATTGAATAACGTGGAATATAACCTTATCTAAGCAATAGACTATAATATTAGTAATACAGCTCTTTTGTAGGAAGCTATGGTAATTCGAGTTCTGAGCATTAATAGTTTTTATAAAGGTCATTGTAATTTTCACTTTATTACAATTTAAAAAAATCTACTGAATATAAAACCTCAAGAATACTTTATTCTGTGAATAGGCATATCCAGGTGGTAAAAAATGCTTGCCATGCACAGACTTTCAACGAAATAGGTATAACAGATTATTTTCAATAAATTTCTGTAAGTGCAAAACATCTGTTGTTACTTTTATTGTTTAGTTTTAATTAATCTCTCTCTCTCTCTCTCTCTTTTTTTTTAAGTTATAGTTTTCTTTCTTTTTTTTTTTTTTATTTCAAATTCAAATAAATACCCGTTACTATGTATTGTATAACATTTGCTTAAAACTTCATACACTTGAATTTCAAATTGAATTCCATTTTTTCAATATGTACACTTCTATAATATATATATTACAGAAAAAATATATAATATATCTAAATGTATATTATTGGTACCATCAGGTGCTGCCATCTGTTAAAAAGAATCGAAACAATTTTGACATTGAATCATAAGCTAGTTTGGATTTGGTAGTCATTTGCAGCCAAATCGAATTTTGATTGCTGCCGTGTAAGGTTATCGACGTCATTTTGCGTCGAAATGTCATCGTCGATGGGACCAAGATTCATCATGATGCACCGGAAATGAAACAAAACTTAAAACCCCCTTCACCTTTTTTCGAAAAAGGAGAAGAGTCTCTCATTTACTGGAAAAGTTATGACACCATCTACTGGCATTTCTAAGGACTTATTAAAAGAACATTATATATATATGTCCTTAATGATCATAAAGGACAATCTCCACATCAATAAAAATTATAATTCGTATTCTAAGTGTTTCAATTATTTTATCTACCATCTGTGCTCTAGCATAATAATAATTATGGAAAAATCATGAAGAATATATGTCATTACTAATGCAGGCATTTGCACTACATAACTTTATAGGAAGTGTTTTAATTATTTTTATACAAACAAAACATGAAATTACCTAATTTATTTTGTATAATTCTAATCTGGTGTTACAAAATATATAAATAAAGCTTAAGTTAGTCACAATATTATGGAATTTTACGTAGATAGTTACAAAATGTATAATTCCATTTTATTAAAAATTGAACAACATATTCTTAAGAATCTTCCTTTTTATTACTTTTTGAGAGGTTTTGGCATCATAAGCTTTAAAAGTACTTTTTGTCAATAGCAGATCCCTTATTTATTATCTAATTTAACATTTAAGAGTAGAAATGAAAAAGTGAAAGAAATAGAGAGCAGAAATATATTCTAGAAAAACTAGGGTGGAAATGACATTTTACTTGAATTAAAGAGCTTTTATTTTCTTAAATATTACTTTCACTTCTATTGTTACCCGTATTATATGAGCAAAAAAATTCATTACCTCGCCAAGTTAAGTTCTCAATTTTCTTCTATATTTATATTATATACATAATTTAATTTTTAACTCTGTAGTAATACGATTATATAACGCAAATATTTTAACATAAGTGAATTTGACGCGAAAAAATGCATGTAACTGATATTTTTTTTTGTTCTAAAATAATTTAATTCAATCACATGAAATAAGAGAATAATTTTAAATATGCATTGTGAAAATTGTTTTGTACAACTCCTTGTTGAAAAAAAAATGCAAGAAATATTAAAAAAAAACATTTGAGTTCTTTGAAAATTTATTAAAATATTTAATAAAAAATTACTGAAATTTTCAAAATGAGAAAAAGAATTTATATTGTTTTTTTTACTGTGAAAATAAATCTTTGCTTCTGAAAAAAAAAATTTAGTTATAAAATTAATTATAAGTATGCTTAACAGTATATTGTAACTCACGTTTTTCTATTTTGTACAATTATAGAAAATATAAATTGAGAAACATGACAGAATTTAAAAAGTTGCAATTATTCTACTATTTCTTCTTCGATATAAATTTATTTACAAAAATACTTCAAAATTACAGTTTACGATTGTTAAAAATATATTTATAAATGTATATAAGATTGCATGATTTGCACTATTTTCATTTTAAGTGGTATTTTGATAAGTACCATGTTTTTCCAATTTTTTCTTTGTTATCCCATAAAGTCGAAATCTTTGATTAAAATTCAAAGCATATTTTAATTCATCATTAATCATTTAGTGCATTAACAAAAGCTATGATAGCAAAAATAAACTGCTGTTTGTAGAAAATGCAACACCATGAAGGAATCATCAGGAATCAAATGATTCGCAGCCAGTAATTAGGATATTACAAATTAATAAGTTTCCAGAGCCATCAGCGCGTGCTGGCGCCCTCTGAATTGATGCTGAAAACTTCAAATAAAGTGCTGTAGCGGGACGTTGAAAAGTGATTATTTGAGTTTGAGCAACAGCGTTTGGCAGACTGGTATACTCCGGTATGGAAGAATAAAATGGCTTAACTTACGGAGTTTGAACGAAGGAGGGATAATCAGGCCTTCGAGAAGGAGGATTTTCCTATCAACAATATCAACTCGTATGCGGCCCGGAACAGTTCCGGTGATGCGAGTTTAGCAGGAAACGGTGGACCGGCTGACGCAAACAATAAAAACCGGCACTGGAACACCGGGACGCGGCAGAAGGTGACGTCAGAGCGCGATGATTACTGCTCCACTGGCGGTGGAATAGTCACCCAAACTTCTGGTGGCCCCAGCCATTTGTTCGATCTACCACACAGGGTGTACAGTGGTGTCGGCTGATCAATTCGTCATCTACTGTGAATTGTTCCGCGTGCAGGGTTGCCTACACAGGTTACCTCCGGCATCCATAGGCAGCTGCGTGGCGTGAAATGTATTTCAGAGACAGGCGAGCTGATTGGCAAGTTGTCTTCGGGTAGATCACGCTGTTTGGCTGGACCGCGGTAGCCGTGTTCGTGTTAGACGTTGCCGGTCGGCACTGCCTTCTAATTTCATTATTGAACGACACAGTGAATCGACACTACGGAATTATCAGTCGCAGAGGGTGCGTTTTAAAGCATCGCCAGACGTCCAATTTGATACAGTGAAGTGTCTCAAACCCAGCAGCAAATTTCAGTGCCACCGGCTTTGAAGTCAACATTACCTTTTCAGCCTGGGCGGCTCACTGAGCTATCACCAGCGGACCGTATGTTGCGCAGTTCTTTCGAGACTTCTATGTTCAACCTAACGCGGCCCTTCTTCATATTTCGCTGACTTCACCGGATATCACTGAGCACGCATATGGGATATGGTTGGTGTATCAGCTCCTGTGATCCACGTCACGGTTTCAAAAGACAAGCATGGTTTGTAAACGATATTCGGAATTCTTCCTCCGGCACCGACATTAACTCTGAACGACAAAACACGTCGTGCGGCGTTGCGTGGAACGCAATCACCGTTTTCAGGACGACCGTTGTTTCTTTGTTTGAAGATTTTCGTCGTTTGTCATTTCAGTCGTTTTAGCATTGAGTTTGATTTGGGTCTGATGATTTCGCAGCACCGTTTCCCAACAAATTATATTCGTCTGTCATATATTGCGGCATGTAGTTATGATTTCAGGTCGTGTTCAAAAGTGTCCATTTTTTTTTCATTCCTGGATAGTAGGCGTTTGCTGAACTTTTATGAAAATGTTTATTAAACGGGTACATGCGGCTCGAAGAACTGCGTTCAGCTGCATTTCTATCACCAGCTCTAGAAAAACAGAATCTTATTTTGTTTGCCTGAGGTGGGCCAATGTTTACGTGATGTTTGATCAAAACGAGGAAAGTTGTCATTTCTTGAAACCGAGTCGTTGGCACTGTGAAGCGGGGATGCCATTGGTCTGTTCACGCTGGACTGGGCAATAAACCAGAAAGAGAATGGGTTGCACTATCATCAGAGGACTACTGTTACCTCATCGCCTCGGCTCAAATGAGTGAATATTGTTCGTACTATGGATGTAACAAAGAACAGTAAACACCGCTCAGTCTAACAGGTTTGAATATATCTATTTACCCCTATCAGGTCTAAAAGGAAAAGCGTACTACAATAACC
>BMAW01008990.1:0-10839 GCA_019974015.1 Nephila pilipes | reverse complement strand
GGTATTTCGTTCGGTTGCATTGCTTTGTTCGTTCGAGAATATACCTTACTTTTTTTTATTCAATAATGGAGTTACTGGCGCGGTTTACGTGATCTCTCAAGACGCATTTTTCAGCTGTTTCAAAGAAAAGTATAATAATGGAATAGAAACTGGGACGTTTTAAAGGTGAGTTTGGCCTGATTACAAGGTGTTTCTGGAGTCGAGTCGTTTCTGGTCCTTGATCGTTGCTGTTGGTTTGTTTTTCTCGTCTTTGTTTTCAGAGTTAGTTTTATTTCAAGTGGCACCATTTAGGTAATCATTGAAAGGAGTTGCATTGCTGGTGTTGTAGCTTGTAGTGGATGAATATCAGGCACAAAGTACTCTTGAGAGCAGTTTTGAAATTTTCCAATGTGGTTGAGTGTTGCATTGGTGGGGTCTTTTCCTGTAGGATTCTTTCACAATATTCACACACAGGTATTACTTTTACCAGTGTGGATGGAAAATATGTGAGTTAGTATGATCTACTCACACAAGGAGTCACACACGATTGGTTTCAGGTTCTTTATTGTTACTTGTTCTTCCAGAGTTACCTCTGCATATGGAGATTCTTTCCGAACACCTTTGACGTTTAAAGAGAGTTGTTGCACTTTCTGACGTTGGGATTCTTTTTGAGGATGTGTTTGTCCTTTCGATCACGTTGAGGTTTTCTCGTCGGTGCAGCGTGACAATGTCTATCGGCTTGTGGATAGTTTTCCTTTTGTCGAGAGTGCATGATTTTGATTTTCGATTCGGATGTTCCGGTTCTATGGATTCTTCCTGATCATTTGCTGTTCATCTTGCTCTCTAAAAAAAGAGTTGTGGTTCTTTTTTTTCGTCCGCTGCTGTGATTCGATCTGCTGTTATTTCACTTTGTTTATCGTTACGCGTCCGTTTAGCATCGAGGAGACTTTTAAATGTTTCCGGATTCTTCTTTTTTTTTTGCACGTTTTCTTTAGATGTTAGTAGAGCACCTTGGGCTGGAGTTCATAGATCGGCGTTTTTCCTTCTCTAACTTTACTTCTTTCGTGAGCGCTACATAAGTGTTGATAGAGCTGCATAAAGTCAGCACATATTTCTCCGCAATATTGACAAGTTCTACTTTCCATGAATAATTACTAGTTTCTTCTGAAAGGAATAGGTTTTCAAACTCCGATTGTATATCCGAAAAAGTTACTTCCAATTCTTTCAGAACAGCGGGTTCAACTGTGAGAGAAATTAGAAGCAAAAGAAATATGTATTGCTTTTCTACGGTTACAGTTAAAAAAATGTTCCTTTCCATTTCAAATTAATAATTAAGATTGAAATCACAATAAAATTAGTTTTCAACTTGTATCTAAATGTTCTTTAAACTAGTCCCTAAATTTTTAAGTAACAAGCATCAATCTCACCGTCAATCTGGTATCGCACTTAGCGTGTTTTGTGTAAGCCCTGAAAAAAGTGACTCTGGTTGCGATTTTAAATTTATTAACACACTAAATTCAATCGGACCTTTAATTGTCATTGCCGTTTCATGTTTTATTGGTACGTAATTTCATAATGATCTTCGTTTCATATTCGAATGTCATAATATTTTCATCTATAAACGAATTAAGGAATTATCTTGGTAGAAGTAACGCCATTGATCTACTTTAAGGTATAACAATTTGGAAACCAGAAAAGTATATTCTATCTCAAATGTTATACACGTAATTTCAAATTAAGTTTTGAAAATTCGTTTTCAACATACGTTGTCATTAACACATTTAATGTCTCATGAGTCTTTAGGACAGTTTATTTCCTCCAGGTCACATAGAGTCCAAGAATCCCATTTGAATTTTTTTTTTTTGTTAAATTGCCAGATATCTATCTTTAATGCGCTATTGAATGTTCTTGCGTTAATATTAAGTATTTATTTTTATCATTATTTATTTTCAATAATTTATTAAATTTTAGAAGGTCTGGAGATTTAAATTTCAGCGATTTATTTCTGACATTTTCCAAACGCTTTTGTATTGGGACATATTTCTTTGTATTCGAGACAAAAGTATCAGAATCAGTTTCATGATTGTCAACGACTCTCTGATCATCGGGTAATATCTTTTTAAAAATGTAAAAATAATTTTTACCAATTATCATTGGTCGTATAAACCATTTATCATGAAACGCTATGGTGTTTAACGTGTTAAATCTCGTTCTGCTCTAGAACACAGACTGAAGGTGTAGAAAAAAATGTATGCGTGAATATCCTGATTGGTGTGTTCTATCAGACCTGAAAAATATTATGCAAGAAGCTCTCTTCTTTGCAAAAATTTTTAAGAAGCGTTTACATATTATTTATTAAAGAAAAAATAGGTCTCTAGGCTTTTGGTAACTTGGTTGTGCTAAATTTGTTTGAGCTAATTACGGTTGGTTTCTTAATTAAGACGCAGTTGCATAACAGGTCAAACAGACAAAATTAGATACATTAAAATAGGATGTAACACTTGTAAATAGAATATATACTTTTAATAGAAACCATGTTATAGTAAATATTTATGAAGAAATGTGATAAAAATAAATGTTACTTTGTATAGCATATTCCTGCCCCTCTGTCTCATACAGCTAAGATTTTAAGAAAATAAGCTTTATTTGAATGGTAGTCCTGGAGGTAAACTTGTAATACTGGTATTCGGGTCCATTCTATATTGCTGGAGTAAATCTGATTTCTTATATGATTTCTTATTTTATTACTCACTTCTCAAATGGTCATGATTCCTTCGCTTGTTATTTCAATCGTGTACATTTGAAAAATACAAATTTATGTTCCTGTGGCTTTGTTGTAGATGCTGACCACTTTGTTTTCTCTATCCTTTTAACAAAAGTTTTCATTCAAAATGTTCTGTTGTTCAAGCTAATCAGATTTGACTTAAGTCTATGTATAAAAATCCTGATTTTTATTTCATGCTTAAATCCTGTATTCTTATGTTTCGTAAAATTACCCTAAAAATTTCATAAATGTTTCAAAAGGTGGTAACTTTTCTTAATTTTCAAATTTCAATATTGTGTGCTAAGAATTGAATGCCTTTTACATTAGTGTATAGTTTGTATAGTGCTTCCTTTCTCATTCTCTTAATTTTAGTTATTTTGTGTACTACTTCAACCAAAACTGTCTACGGCAGACTGACTTCGGGTGAGAGTCATAGTATCAATATCCTTTATTAACAGGAAATCATTACGTCAGTGGAAATATAGATCATCATGCTTTTAAAAAAATTAAGGAAAGAAAAATGAAGAGTGAAAAATTGGATATATTAGAACTATGACGTCACACTCTGTAAACAATTTACTAAATCTTATTATTTTTATTATTATTATTTTGATTTTCATTATTAGATTTTATCTTTTATTCTTCGGTCTAACATGAACTGTAATTTGTTACTCTTTATTGCTATAAGAAATTGTAAAAAGGAATCCCTATGCCATTAAATGCTGACATTCTCTCCCGGAAAGACTTTTCGTTGCTTTAAGGGCTTAAGGTGTCCCTTGTATTCCATCAATAACCCTCGTGTTGCTTCTAATGTGCCATTAATAAAACCAATTAATTAATCTCTTGAATGAATGTTTTTTTTTATAGTTTAAGAAGAAAATTATAAGTTCATGAAATTAGAATATTAATTCAAAGTTACAAATTTGCTCAGAACAAATTAGATTTTTAAATAAACCTTTATTTAATTGTTTGGATACTTTCCTGATGTCCAATTAAAATACAAAAAAATTTAATTTTAAAAATAAATATCCATTGCCTTCATTTCTTAAAAAACATAATAAGAAATATAATTTTGGTAAAAAAATTTACAATACATGTTTTACGTATTCAAATAAAAACGTTTAAAAATGTATGTAAACACACAAATACCAAAAGTATTAAATGCTTTTGGACAGTTAAAAATATCTTTTCCGGAAGCAGAAAAATACTTCGTTCAAAATATTCTTTTAAACAGCCTTCAAAATTCTAATGTTTTGAATAAATATCCCTGTAGAAACTATTTTGTAGGATAGAAAAGTTTTTCTTAAATGTTAATCTTTATGCATAAATGCGATCCGACCTGAGCACGTATCACGCTCTCCTGATTTTGAAACTAATTCAAGAAAGTACTATTTTTATTTTCTTCATGTTAATAATTTTTTTTATCGGCAATTTTGGAGACTGGTTCGATCCGTCTCGTGATTGT
This sequence comes from Nephila pilipes, assembly GCA_019974015.1. NCBI lineage: Eukaryota > Metazoa > Arthropoda > Arachnida > Araneae > Nephilidae > Nephila > Nephila pilipes. The sequence goes on along the minus strand of BMAW01008990.1, from coordinate 6,631 downwards.
GATTGTTTATTAATGTTGCAAATCGAAGCAACTCAAAGGTTTCTGATGACGGAATTCGTAATTTTGAGTCTTGGTGACAAGGATGACACCTGAAATTTCACGTCCTCTCTCTGCACATCCCTCTGTAAATTGTCCCATCACGTCAAGTAGAGAATATGAAAACTCGACCAGATGTAACGTGTATCAACAGTTTTGTACGGCAGCTCTTTAGCGGCATCAGAACTCGAACTACGACTCTACGAAAACTAAGTCTCCCGTGACCCTTAGTTTCACTAGTATATATATATATATATATATATATATATATATATATATATATATAACGTATGGTACAGAAAACTTTTGAAATACTTCTGGTATCCCAAGGGAAAATGATGATAGCAGTCCATTTTTTCACCTTATCTTGAATCGAAATTTTAAATTGTAAGGAACAGTAATTGCTTTAAGTGGATGTCTGAATCTGATTGTTGAGTTATATGAGAAAATACTTCAAGGAGTGCATTTCATCTATTTTAAATTATTACAATGATTGTCACACAACACAACACATTTGTATTATACTTACATAGCTTGAATTTTGTAATAAGCAGTTATTTTGGTATCAAAAGAGCAATAAGATAGATATAGGCTCCGTTTTGCAGATAATAACAAAAGCCCTTTTATTGTTGTATGCTTTTATGTGTTAAATGTGTTGACTGTATTTGAAGTTCTAAGATTTCAAGTGTTACTACGGTAGCCGAATGGTCATGATCGCAAGTTCTATAAGATGGTTGTTTTAGTCGAGTCGTGAGTTCGTGACCTGATGCTACTTAAGTCTCATCCCCAAACGGGGATGATGTCTCATAAATGTTTCAAGATTTCATGTTCTAATAAGGTGTGGAGGTTCGAGAGTGGAGTGTCAGATCAAGTGTCTTATTCATCTCTGGATCAAGTTTCAGAATAACAAATGTCCCTGGTGTCGATCTCAACGCGATGCTAATAAATATTTAAACAAACAAACTGAGTTTTAATATCCATAAGAGAACGACAAACACGAATCACTTTCTTACTTTATTTTTCAAGGGCTGCTGAAAAGAATGATTCTCGAGTTCATTGTGTTCTAAAAACACTATCAAAAAAACACTAAGCCTTGTTAGTCTTTTGGAAAGAATAGCAATTAATCAATACATAATTTTTCTGAGTACAGGTACTGTGCTGTAACACAAGAGTGAAAGTAAGATTCTTCTATCGAGCAAGTTACGTGAAGGACTGAAATAACTTATGCATAGGTTGGGCGACATAAAACAATGAATGTCGTTTTGAAAAATATAGTTTCATGAAGATAGAAAAGGTTTTGTGAGACTTTGATGTTGAGGATTTTGTTGTGATTATCTTTGTGGATACTTTATATATTTACTACATTATTTAATTGTAGTCCAATATTGGGACAAGTTACGTTGACTTTTCTTCAGTGGAAATTGAGGCAAAAATTTATTTCTCTGTGAGATTCGGGCACATACGTCAAAAATATCTTTATTTGTCATGCTATCACAAAAGATCATTCAACAACTGTTAATTTTATGCAAAAATTATAATTATTTTAATAACGAGGGATGTTCCGAATGAAAGGTTCGTAATTTTTTTTGAAAGAGCATCATCATCCAGGTGAAACAAATAACAACGATAAGAATTCACACCTATTATTGCTAATTCAAAGACGTGAGAGGCATCCGAAGAAATGACTCATGCGCAGATCGATGAAGAAAAGAGGGTAGCACCTGACCATCGTGTCCGAGACGTGACTCAAAAGGAGGTCTTCAACGGAGGAGAGTGCTCTTGTCTGGTGTGAAAAGGCACTGCGGACCACTAATCCATGAACGCCTGCAGACCGTGTAGAGTGAACAGTTATTGTCTCTCGAATGGTTGGCCTCTGCTATTACATTTTCAGTGATCGAAGGCAAGGCGCAGAGGGTGGAGATCGAAGTGGGTGTCCATCCACTTCTACGAATGAAAACAATACTGTTGGAGTTCATGGCATGGTGTTATCAGATAGACACATAAAGGTATCAGATGTGGTGTGGTCCTACTTAGGCCATCAGAAACCATGTTGAGATATTGGAAACCATACTTTCCAATCTGTGTGATATTTCGTTATATTGCAGGGCATCGATGTTTACCCCATTAGTTTCTCAAAACTGATTGTATGCTAGTTCTAAATTGAGATTAAGCATAGTAGTTTCTCATTCGCGATTATGTCGAAAAATAGTACAAGCTATATAGTACACGATTACTTAGTTTATTATTTATATACAATAAATTTTCCTTGCGAAAAAATGACGAAATTTACTTTCGGAATACCCCCGTATATTTACAAAATAAAGGAGGATGTGATACATTCTCAATGATCTGAAATTTTCCCGATTTTTATTGAGCTTTGTTCATCTTAATACAGACACATTTAAAAAAATGACATAAAAAAAGAAGTTTGCTTGAGTATATATTTTTAAGTATATAATGTTGGAGAATATATTTTTGCTTATGCATACATTGGTTAATATTCCTTTCATTCAATATTTCCAGTGAATTTATTAATTTCAAATCCCTTTCTATTTAATTTATTGAAAAAAAAATCCTTTCCCAAATTAAAAAATCTTTCGAAGAAGATAGACTTATTAATCTTGTTAAGAGCAGTGTAAGAAAATTAGAGGGAAACAATTGAGGGTATTACAGTAAGGTATGGAGGAAAAATTATCCGAGAAGCTCGATTAGATAGTCTTTTGTGGAGCATTGACCATGTTTCGGTGGCTGAGGTTGCCTAGTTATCCTGGTTGGCGATTTCCGTCGGGCCTTGTTTTCATCCAGAAACGGATTCGAGTCCTGATACTTCTGAAGACCAACCGTGTCGCGGTACTGATGCAGGCTAAATCTGTTCAAGATTCTAAGTACTACATATGGCGTGGTGTGGAAGTTTGAAGAAGGAGGTTACGTTAGTTGTAGTCCTTTTTACTTAACTGAGATTCAAAATTACGAGGTCCGTCGATAAATATTCTCGTGTTGCTGCTCAGTGCGACGTTGTTAAATAATCATAATCTCTACCGGTATCAGGCTTTCGTTTCAACGTCAGGGATGAAAATTTGGAGGTTCATTACACATACCTAGAAATACCTCAAGCCATGAAATAATTAAATTTAAAAATGTTTGAAAAATTTTAAGTTTAAATGTATGTTATTTTAAAATGAATGTGTATAAATTCTTTAAAATGAGTTGCTCTTGCATTTCATTTACACATTTGCTTAGGGTAGTTACTTCAATAGCGCAGGACATGAATATTCCTGTGATAAATTTTTGTAAGAAAAATATTGTCTCCTATAGCATCTTTGCGCACTTTTAGAGTATGCAGACCTGACTCGTGTGAGACAGTGTTTGCTGTTTTTGAAAGGCAGTTTTTTAGGGCTCACATACAAGTAAAAAATATATAAAAATAACAAATTTGATAAGTAAATATCTTTGACCGTTACTATAAAAAATGTTATCAATATCACGATAAAAAAAAGTAATAAATGTATTGTGGTGAATATATGTAGATTTTTTTTTTGAGAAAAATATAATTTAAGTTGCAGTCAAAAACTGTTTTTATGTATTTGATTGCAGATGGTACCAATTTCCTTTCCTTTGTGTCATATTTTCTTAATCGTTCTCTTTAGCGCAATATGCTTCGAGCGTAGTTTGTTAAAAATATTTTTTCTTTCTGAATCTTGATCACTTTAATATTGAATGATTTCTTATCGAGAGATAAACAGTCGATGATCAAGTTTCTTCGAAATGGGGTTTTCTGAAAATGACTTTGATTGTACAAATGAACGTAATAAAATATTATTCAAATATCTTGGTATATTTGTTGATATTTCTTTAATATATTATTTTTTGTCCGTTGACCTTAATAATTATTGTAGCCAACAAAATACAATCGGAATTTCAGATGAAAATATTTGTTTACACTTGAATAAAATCTGAATATTTGTTGTTGTTATATCAAATACCAAAAGTGATATTATTATTAGATAAAAAGGAAATAATTTATTTTCTGGTTCCTTTTAAAACAACAATACACGAAGTGAAGTGCTTGGTGATTTTTTTCATAAGACAAATTCCATAAGGCAATGGAATTTAAAAAACAAATTTTAATGACTTGACCTGTTTAACTGGCGTGAAAGGAAATCTTAATAAAACAGTAGACAATATTTTTGTTTTAATTTATTCATTGAATCGAAAATAGTTTAATTTTAATTTTTTAAATATTCTAGTTTTTAAATATTCAATTTTTTTTAATTGATTGATTGGTAGATTTTATGGGATACAGAGGCTGTTCTGCCATGGTGGAATCTGTTTTATCGTTTCGAAAAGCTATTCCTCAGTTGCGGTTAGAATCCACAGTTAAGTTCCTTATTTACAGGTGGCGCGGGGATAGCACATGCAAGCGTTAACATCATTCACTATTGTTATAATCAACGTCAAAATGATTTCAATGACCACTTTTTCATAACAAAATGTATAAAGTCATGAGGTTTTGTTTATTATTATTTTTCGGCAGCAATGATTTCATTCAGCTTATATATATATTACGTTTAACTATTTGTAATGTACTTAAATTTTATTTACATCTAATTTTGAACATATTCAGTACAATACTTTATTGTTTGCCTTTAGGACGGATGCAACTCAATTCCTTGAGAGCCCAAATTCTTCCCTTTTCCATAGTGTGTAAATTACGAGAAGGGGTGTGAGCTCAGGTATCATCCTCGTCAATAGACCGAATTTCAAAAATTACAAGGTCCGTCGAAAAATAGCCCTCGTATTTCTTCTAGTGCGATGTTAATAAAGCCAAGTCAACTAAACCTAACCACAATTTTAATATCTGAATACAATATTTTTTTAGTCCAATAATTTATCATCAGAGATCTTTATTTGTCAGTGTCCAAAATCCTCTCGTTGACGTTGTGTGTAAGATAGGAGTAGGGGTTGCTAGCTCAGGAATCGTTCTCGTCTCTTGATCGAGGTATAAAATTACGAACCAAATTAAACCAAACCTTAATTTTAATATATGAATATAATATTATTATCGACTTAAATTAATTATTACTTTCAATAATTCTGATTGGAAGGTCGTTCAATAAGTGCTTTGAAAATAAAACACATGGCACTCGTTGCTTCAAAAAAGGTTTGCTTTCAGTAAGCATCATGGCTCAAATTCTTCGCAGTAAAATCTTTTTTTTATCTCTATTCTTAAAGTTTTGTTTTCTTGAGATGTGCTTTCTTAGAAATATTCATGGGTTTTTTGTTTACAGATAATTTTTCAAACAGCAAAGCTCCCTTTCACAAACCTCACTTCTAAGGATTATCTGGAACATGAATTCGAAGATGTGCATCATGTCTATCTTTTGTATTAAATTCTTTTCCACAATACTCACTCTGGTAGGTTTTTTTTACCAGAGTGAATGAGAAAATGTCTATTAAAGCTAACTTTTTCAGTAAATCCTCTCCCACACAAATTACACTGGAAGGGCTTTACACCGGTGTGAGTGCGAAGATGTGCATCACGATGCTCTTTTCGATTAAATTTCTTTCCACAATGGTAACACGAGTATATTTTCGAGTATCTATTCTTTTTGCCAGCGTGAATGAGTAAATAGTTATTGAGTTGACTTTTCTGAGCAAATCCTCTCACAAAATTCACACACGAAAGGTTTCAGGCCTGTGTGTATGCGAAAATGCTCTTCCAAGCTATTTCTGCTTAGAAATCCTTTCGGACACGACTCACATTTGTAGAGATTTTTTTTGGTATGCATACAATGGTGGTTAATTAGACTTCTTTGATGAGAATAACTTTTGTCGCATATATCACATTTAAATGTCTTCTCAAATCTACGCTCAGCAAAATGATTGTCGTCAGCGGAGGATGATACTTCTGGACCAGAAGAAACTAATCTTTTATTTTCCGATACTTCACATTCGAAATGCAAACAATCAGAACTTTTCATAGATTGATCATCATCATTGTTATCTATCTTAAAATTTAAGGCATTTATCGTTGTTAAATCCCCTTCTATGATAGAATGATTTTATTTACTGCTCTGATCTACACTTTTGTTTATTCTCTCGCGTCCACTGTCTCTTATAGTTTTTTTCAAATGCATCATTTCGCAGAATGCAAAATTCTGTAAATTCGTCTAATACAGTTTGCGGTGACATACCATCAGCATTTATTCCTTCGAAAATCTCATCCTCTTCGTTCAGGCTAGATATATGTTGATTACGCTCCATAGCGTCAACAAATATTTCACCGCAATAGGGGCAAGTTATTTGTTCCTTGTATAATTAAACAACGATCTTTAATCTCCGATTGTCTACTAAGAAATCACATCCAAGCATTTTTACATAGAATTACAACTGTGAGTGTAGTGCAAAATAGAAATGCAAGTTTTACTTTTACACGATTACAGTTACAGAAAAATTCTTTTTCCGTAACATATAAACATTTGTCAAAAAAAAATTATTTAAACTAAATCTTAATGGTTTGCATAACAAACATATTTACCAAAGTTTCTGAAACGAATAATTCATTGAGCAATTTTTTGGTACTCTCTGAATCCAC
>BMAW01008986.1:0-25477 GCA_019974015.1 Nephila pilipes | reverse complement strand
GGGACCTATTACTTTGTTATGAGATAGTGCCTACCAAACGTTAACTTAAGAGCTACACGCTCACTTTTTATCTCTTACAGAGTATTGATTTTTTGATGGTCAAATCGTGTAGTTACGTCAATTAACCTCTCCTTAAATATTGAATGGTGCTTCATGAATGAATAGAGTTTTCTGAAGAAATTGAATATAATTTCTTATACTGTAAAAGCTGCTTACCGAAAATTCCTTACGAATGACATAATCCTTAGGTTAGATTTGTTGACACATCTACTATTTATACGCAGATAATTGCAACTGTCAAAGAACAACTGTATTAATAGACTTGGAACTTTACTTTGAAGCAATTTTTATTACTTTATTAACAGTCTTAGGAAAAAAAAATATATGAGCAAACCTAAGAATTCATGTTTGCAGGCTTCCACAGCAAATGAATTAGCTGGAACTTCACAAAAGCACATCTAGAAGGGTAGAATTAATTGTTAAGTTGGTGAAAACTTATTAAATTCTTTTCGTAATCGGCTCTAAACTGTTTTCGGAACTTTAATATTCAGATAACCCACATAGTCATTTCATTGAATGATGGTACCTTGTCTGTAAATAATCTTCCCTATTGCCACTTGCAAAAAAGTAAAAAAATGAAATCCTTTATACCGAAATTGTATCAACATAAATTATCTCCTCCGTCTTTTCTTAAAACTACGTAGAAATTTCGTTTTTTATCCGATGATTAAATTATAGAAACCCTGTATTTTATATATGTAAACAAGTTATCATAATATAAATCTCAGTAAATAATATTACGGACTGACCCTGCGCAGAAGTGGACAAGCAGCAAAGAAAGGAAAAAGTATCTTGATATCTATATTCACATGTCAAAGGTTCTCATAGAAATACACATTTCAAAAACGTGTTTCTAACATACTAATGTTCAGAAGGAAAACAGTTGCAGTCACGTATTTCGAAATAGGAAAGCGAATAAAATAAAAGTTCTGTCTTAAGCTTAGTAAATCTGCAAAAGAAATGCTCTACATGCTGAAACAATTTTATGGAGATGAAGTCGTATCTAAAAAAGTGTGTTTATAAATAGTTAAATGATTTCGGATATCACCAAATTCCTTTGAAGACAAATTCAAAAAAATAAAAACATTTGCTTATTGCATTTTTTTGATAGCAAGAGCTTCAATCATAATCTTCCAGGAAAAAAAACTACGAATACTTACAGTTATAAAGATATTCTTAAAAATTTATTTCAAAGTTTCATCATGTAATTCCAGCCCGCAGTCGGTCCTCGCCAAGAAACATTTTTTAACCTATAGAGGAGTTGTATATTTCTCTGATCCATCGTACTGACTTGATATTGTACCAGTAGGCGTCACTCTGTTCCTATACCTCAAAATTTATTAAGCGAGAATGATTTTCTGATATTCCAAATAACTAAAATTGCGTGATGAGTTGTCTCGATGTGAAATCGAAAGAATACTTTGCCAGAAATGTTCAGGAACTGTGTTGTCACTGTGAAAAGTATACAATAACCAGTTATGTACTTTTGATGTTTTTTGACATACAACATTTAAAACCATTCTTTCTGAATTAAATGAAATTCTCTCATCTGATCACATTTCATTTTGTTTGATAAGGAGTTGTATTTGCATTCAATTCAAACTACATAACCTTTCCTGAGGTTAGTGAAGAGAACACCGCGAACAGTGTAACGTCACAACTAACTGGAGTCATTTTGCCGAGAGTTGTTTTTCTCGACGAGATCTGGATTCATACTTATGAACCGTAAATTAAGCAATAATCAAAACAATGATTTGCTTCCTGTGAATTTGAAGCAAAGATGGGCCGCATAGATTAGAAACGATACAGCGATTTTATGGCAAGCAAAAGACGCCGTGACTTCGCTTCATACTCATCAATTTCGTAGGAAGAAGAAAATCGATCAATGGAAAAGACTACAGAGAGTTAATTGTTTTCTTTTCCTCATACGACATTCGACATTCCTAACACGGATATTTTTTGAGTATCCCTCGTATGCAGAAAAATAAAAGTAGCCGAATGTAAGATCATTAGAATTTTTTTTTGAAAGTATAATAAAAAATGTGCTAAAATTTTTTAAAGGATGAAATATCTGACAAATGAGGCGAAGATTCCAAAAAGAGATTGTTACAAAAAGTTGTTCAGCACATAAAATGCAATGTTTCTCCATGTAATAACAAAAAAATGGATTTTAATGATCACTGTGCCACTTGAGAAAAACTCTTTGTTGACATGCATGCGTGTAATTATTTTATTAAAATTATTTACATCTACATATCATGGTGGATCACGAAAAAGTGTTTAATTAAAAAAATTCTACTAATCGATTAATGCGTTGGTCATACTTGTGGTTTGAATAAAAACTATTTTCAATTTACACTAATATGTATATTATTATTACAGTGAAGTTAAAGCAATACTTATTTAGAGATGAATTAATGCTACAAAAGACATGAGGAACACCTGCAAGATATTAAAAATTAAATTCATACATGTTCAATAAAATTCTATGAAATTCGGAAGAGAACAGATATTTTATATTGTAATTATATTAATATAATTTAAGAGTTCATTAATATGTAATCTTCAAGAAAGAAACGAAAGAACTTATTACTTGTAAGAGGTAAATTAAAAATTATGGGACCTGTTTAATGTAAGAAAGTGATTGATTTTGTAAAATATTTTAAATTAAAGCTGTAACACAACAAAGTTTCATTTATTACACAAATAATTTCTTTTATAGAACTGAAAAAACCAATTGAAAAGTTATTTAAACTAGAAAATTTACTAAGTAATTTAATTTTCCTATGAAACGATTCATTCTAGAATCTTATTTTAATTTTGAAATCAATTTACTTAATTTTACTCGTAAATACTGTGTAATTTTGAATTATACTTATGGATCGGTAACTGATAACATTTAACATTTTATAATTGTTTCTGTAAAAAGAATATTTAAAATGTATATATTATTTTACGTGTAGGGGAGGGAATATTCCTTATATACACTTATAAAAATATAATTTTTGAAACTCTTTCCTTATTTATTTTTCCTGAACTATTATTTGTAATATTTAAATTCAATAAAGTCATGTGTACTTATAAGCATAAAAGGACCAAACTGCATAAGACTTATCAACATTTTGTACTTATTTAATTTTTAATGATTAAAATGTATTTTAAAAATGGATTTAAATTATGTATTTAAAATGCATAGTTAAATATGGATAGTTTCAGCCAACCGAATTTCCAAAAAATAAAAATAAAGAAATAATGTATTGCTTTATTATTTTTAGTTATATGCTAAATTATTTAAAATTCGTTGAGGTTGGAATTTGTGTCGAATTACTTGTGCTTTTAGAAAGTCATCAATACTTATAAATTTGTTTTACACACTATATATATATATATATATTATACCTATTTACAGATATTAAGCTAATAATAATTATAAGAAAAGGCCCCCCAAACCGGGTTGTCTTACAGGACAGATGCAAAAAAAATGATTGAAACTTAAATAAATTGAAACCATTATAAAATAAAACTATCTTCAATATATTTAGAATAATTCAAAATCCTCTCATTCTTCATCTAAAATAAATATCTTCTCAAGCACGTCCTCACTTTTGTTGCAAAGGAGCTCATTCTGCACTTTCAGAGTCGATTGCTTTGTCATCTGTTTCCCGTAGCGAATTGTCAACAGTGTCATCCGTAGCATTAGAAATCCCACATTTTTTTATAGATTTTTTAGAGGTTATAATAGGTACAGAGGTGAGTTCATACGTGCTTCGATAGACAGAGCTGCTAGATACAAGAAAATAGAATTTACTCCAGATGATGACCAGCGATCTAATTTAAATTTATAAACGGTTGATAGTTTGGGGGTCGACTTCTAGGACAGATATATGCTAACACTAAAAGACTTTGAAGAACATTCATACTTCGTCTTATCTGATCATTGTCTTATGTGCGAAGGAAATATACAGTTATTATCTTTCTATTTTGTTTCTTAAATGTTTGTTTCGTAGTCTTTATTTATAATTATTATTATTATTATATATATATATATATATAGTGTTATAGTTTCTTCTTTACTGTATTATTTTTATTTCGTTAAGATTTATTTTCTAAACTTATTTCCAATTATAATGCGCAAACACACACACGCGCGCACACTTATGTGTATGTGTGTGTGTGTATGTATGTGTCAGACATAATTAAAAATAAAAAAAAATAAGAAGAAAAATTTGATATACTAACTTCTGAAAGCAATTTTAAAAAATTATTATAATCTACATAAACTACAGATTTATTGAAAATATCAGTAAATTACGAAAATAATCAAATAAATAAAATTAAAAATATTATTCTAAATCAAAAACATACAAATACTATGATGAAAAGAAGTAATACAATCACTGAAATACAAATTATTTACAATAATTTTGTTTAAACTGTAAGCAAACCATCAATTACAATATATAACCTAATTAAATAAAAATCAATCCAAAATACATCAAATATCCAGAAAAAAAAAAGAATTAATGAGAAACTAAAATGGAGATAATGTAATTTAAGTACGGATCCATAATTTGGAAGGGAAGAAAGTATGCTGAAACTTGTTTGAAGAATCCAATCATCACATATCCGGAAATTCATTATCATTGATAGAATAAATGAAGAAATATCAAAATTTTAGAACTGCACTGAATCTCGAATAATAAGAAAAAGAAAAAGTAAATAATTAAAATTAAACCAAAATAAATAAATATATGTATAAATGAAATGTATCCATTTATACAAATGTAAAAATATTTTTTTTAAAACTGAGATTTTAATAGCTTTTACAACAAGCAAATTTATTGTTTAAGGCTCATTCCTATACTGTAAGATGTAACAATTAGTTATAACAGACAAATTATTGATTGACTGTACAAAAAAAAAATAATGATTACTTTATATATATCAGGTTGGAAACTATGATATGGGTGCTGAATAAAAATAAAAAAAACTAAAAAGCGTAATGTTGTACATTATTTATTATATTCAATCAAAATAAGTTCCATTGGCATCTACGACTTTCTGTTAATGATTGGGGAAGTCATATATACCAGTTTGAAAAAAATCTTCTTTATTAGAGTTAATAAACAATTCAAAGTCTGTTATAATATCATTTTGATTATTGTACTTTTTTCTCTTAAAAATAATTCATAATTACGAAAAAAGGTAATAATCGGTCGGAGAAATATCAGGTGAATATGGAGAATGTGGTAAAATTTCATGTTGCAGAGAAGTTAATTTGTCAAAAGGAATTGAAGCTGTATGTGGTCATGCATTGTCATGCAGTAATAATTTGCAGTTCCGAATAGAGCAATGCTGGTTGTTTTTTCATAAGTTTTTTTTTATGAATGCATGAATTTCACGACAACAGGAGTCCGCTGTAATGATTTCACCTGGTTGTAGGAAGAAATAATGGAACATTCTTTTGGCATTCTTCCATATGTTAACAATAATCTTTTTTTAATGAAGTTTCGGCTTAGAGGCGTATTCTGGGAGTGTATTCTTATCTACCCATTTGCTTGATTGAGTATCATACAAAATCCATTTTTCATCACAAGTGATGATTTGGTGTAAAAACGGTAAGCGTTTGTTACGAAGCGATTGATTTGCGCACTTGCTCTTGAAGTAGATCATCTGCAGTTGCATCAGCTCGTGCGGCACATATGGGTATAATTTTTTTACTTTATTTATTGCACTCGTATGTTTTAACACAGCCGTATGGCTAGTTCCTAGTGTAGAAATAAGTTCATGAATAGGTGTGTGGAGATAGTTCTTAATTCTTCATTATGAATATGGGCCGGTTGATTTCCCAGAGGCTCGTTGACAATAATCAAATCACGAATACGAAATTTTTGGAACTAATATCGATCATTTTTTTTCATTAGTGGATCCCTCTGTAAATGCGTGATTAATGTTTTTCGAAGCTTGAGCTGAACTATGATTCAATTAGAACTTGTACAAGAAAATTAGATGTAAATCTCATTTTGTTTTCATCCAGTTTTTGGAGAAAAATAAAGTAAAAAAAAATTGAATACAAATGCGAAAAAATTTTATAAAATGAGAAAGAAAAATACCTTAAAATTTATAAATTAAAATATTGGACGCGGGTTACAATAATCCTTTCTCAGTGGCAACTGAACACACACAAAACGCCCGTTTCATAGTTTCCAACGTAATGTGTATATATATATATATATATATATATATATATATATACAATATATATATATATATATATATATATATATATATATATATATATATATGTGTGTGTGTGTGTGTAAATCACAGCATAGGTTTTAAATACTTTAAGATGCAAGAAATAATCTAAAGTTTTTTTGTATGCTAATTTATGCCACACAAAAAAATTACAAAACTTAAAATGATGTAAGAAATGCATATGCAAAAGTAATTTTTTAACTGAATATAATGTGAAGAAAACTGAATTAAAATCAGTAAAAAGATACACAGAAGAAAGATTTAAAAAAAGCATATTTATAGCAATTATTTATTATTTCTGAGTTTCCTTGATGACAAATTCACAAGTTTTAAAATGTTTTACAGGCTGAACATACAAATACAGAAAAATGTTACAAGAAATACGAAAATTTCATAAATCCATAAGATTACCAAATAATTAAGAGATCAAGTTCCAATGTATAAAACCAAATAAAAAATATATAAAAATGAGTAGAAATATAAAAATATTAACCGAAGTACAAGATAACGAGCAATCAATAATTTTAAAAATCAGATTTATAAAGATTAAGAACTTGCATTAGCAAATGCCTTAAAACAACGAACAAACTTTAACACTAAGGAACCAATATTTTATTATCCTCTTAAAACCGGAAAAATAATAATGTCCTCTATCAAAGAGAAAATGTAAAAAAAATGTAGTTAAAAATTAAAAGAATAGAATTAGACAAGAGAATATGAGAGAGAAAAGAGAATTAGAATTTAAAGATAAAATAAAAACAGTACCATATTAGAAAGCAAAATAAGTTTTTATGAAATTAAAATTATTTTTAAAGCAAACCAAAGAAAAACTAATAACTACAATTAATATATTTTAAGTTTCTTTATATATATATATATATATATATATATATATGTGTGTGTGTGCACCAATACTATAATGCCAAATATGGAGTGTTGAAAATAGTTCTTGAATATGAACAGGTAAGCAGAGACTTTAACCTGCTGCAGAGGTATTACATTTCATTAGATGTCCCATCTGCCATCGTAGTATCATTATTGCCGTCGTCTGAGTTCCTGGGAGGAGGGAAAGAACAGGTTTTGGATGATGTAGACCAGGCAGCCACCGGCGAGCTGTTCGACACTCCAGCAGTTCCACTTTTACTCTGGGGTGTTGAATCAGTGGACGAGAGTGTGGTCTGTTATACTTCGACCAGTCTTAAGACGCCCTCGGCAGACCAATAGTCAAAAAGTCTGTGACATTATACGGCATGCACACATAGCACCAAATGTATCATTGTTCACCATCCATACACAGGAAGCACTTTCACTACGGCTCTTTGTGTCAGTCAGTATTATCGCAAGGCGCCAGGAGGAAGGACAGTTACCGTTGCGTGTCTTGCCATATTCACCCACTCACCATCACCTCCTTTTGGAGTGGTATCAGGCTCGAAGGGATTAGACTGAAATCGAATGAAATCAGGCAGTCTTTATTCCCGTGGTGAACATCTTAATCTTGTCTCCACTGTATAGCGGTATACCATTCCTGCAACTAAAGCGATGGTATGGGGTGCCATCGATTATTACACTCGGTCACCCCCAAAATTGATCCACGGCACCATGACAGCCCAGAGGTACGTTCGTGACTTTCTTCAATCTCATGTGTTGCCACTCATAGCATGTCTACCAGGAGCCCTTTTTCAAAAAGGTCAATACCAGCCCAACAATTGTTTAACAATACTGCCTCAGCTACATTTTCATCCTTCCCCTGACCTTCTCGATCCCCAGATTTGTCACCCATCCAGCATATCTGGTATAATTTAGGATATCAAGTTGGACTGCCTACGAGTTTGGTCAAATAAAAGGCGCGTTTACAGAAATTGAGGAATGAGATGTCTATGACATCATACGGGACTTCAATGCCTCAACGCTTGACCATATCACATGATACATTCATGCTAGAGGTGGCCCATCAGGCTACTAAAATCTCCATTCATTTGTAATTTTTCTTACAATAAATGATTATTTAGCTTTCATTTTGTAATAACTTACTTACATCAACCTTTTACTTACATATGTAAAATTTCATTTTAGTCTGACAATACTTTCAGAGTGTGTAATTCTTTATGGCAATGAGTATATATAGATTTGAATTAGAATAATACTTCATTAGATTATAATTATAGTATATAAATTTAATAATAGTAAATGTGATACAGAATATTTAAACTTAAATTTGAAAATTATAAAGAATAGAGATATTAGCAATATTTCTGGCAAAATAGGCAGTTTTAAATTTCATATCATTAAATTATCTGTACGAAATAGCTGTTTACATATATGTATATTTTAGAAATAGTTTAATTATTTTAAATAAAATGATAAGTTATAATAAATTGAAAAATATTAATTAAAAGAAGTTGATCACTTTTTGCATTAAAACAAATTATTTTACCAATTTTATTAATATACATATAAAAATGATCAAATCTGATTAAAAATATAATATATATATATATATATATATTTCTGTGTGTGTTTGTTTTGTTTACTTGTATACACACGTACATGTAAACAACACAGATTTTATTCTCCATTATCTGTTACCACAGATTATAACTCGTATCCTTTTGAACCAACTATCTCAAATAAATTAATGCTTTATTCGTTCTCAAATTGTTGTATATTATTAATTCTGTGGGACTTTCATGGGGTACCGTCCACAGAGCGAATAGCACCGAAGAAATGACACTCTCCCAATCTTCTCCCAAAGCTACACACAAATCTTTAACGATGTGCTTAATTGTTAATCTTAAATACTATGCACAATTTTTACAGAATTTCTGTGTGGGTGGGTGACAGACGATTAAGTCACAATTATGACAAACCTATCGATAAAGGTAGTAGTCTACTTATTAGGCGGAACTTATGGAGTCTATTGAACAAGGCATACAATGGATTAATACGGTAGGGAGGAGAAGTGCGGGGAAAAGACAATCCTGTTGAGGTTGGAAAGGAAACAATCACTGATGGATAAATTAACCCCCCCCTAAGTGAAACATACTGATTTCATTTCCCAGTCCAAAGAAGAAAAAAGAAATTCAAAATTCCTGCATTTGAAGAAGGATAGGAGATCTCTCAAGCACATACTATCTACGCCGATAATTTCCATTTTTACTTTGAATTTTTCCAATGGATCCTCATTCCTGGAGTTTACATATTAGTTTGCTACAGTTTCGAAATTATTTCCTCCCAATCTTGAATAGGATTGTTTTATATGATCTATTTCTATGCCGTAGTAACATATTATCTTCTTCCTTTCAAACGGTCTCTCCCTTTCCTTCAGTTTCTCCCTCCTAATCTGAGAATTTTCCTGAATTACTTCATCATTATATGGATCCTTTTTCGGTGATCTGACGTACCTACCTTTGCCTCTAAAGTGACTTAATTTATTAGTGCTTCTAAAGGGCTATTTATTAAAAGGTTTACGCTACCATGTTTTTGTTGAACCTTGCCTTCTATGTTCTTTCTTAACAACATCAAAATGATCGAATTTGTCACTTAAAATCGCAGCTTCTTTGAATTGATCCCACGAACTTGTGAAATGGTTAACCAACTCACTTAGAGCTCTCTTTTTTTAATTGTTCATCAAACATTTTTTTTTCTTCCATACCTTTTAAATCTCCAAGGTAAGACTGCCTCACGCCCCCTTCGATTCCTTTCCCTTTACTATCAGACGGCCACTGACTTGCAGAGGAGACGCCGTCTATATCCCCAACACTATTCGTTCTTTTCGCACAATGTCTAATTTGACTCACGGTCATGCGGGGTCCACATGTTGAACGTCAAACGTATAGGCCCTAAATCCTCATGCCATTCCTATGCACAATTCACATTTCCTTCCCACAAAGGCACCTGTATAGCAAGGCTACGTGTTCAATTAATGAGTCATTGCAGCTACTCACAAGTGTGACTTATTTATTGCTCACTTCAGAGAAATAAACTCATCTCTTTGACTGAGGAGCTGGAAAACAAAAACGGGGATTCAAACAGATGTCTCTGACAGGTGTCTAGGAGCTACTTAACAGCTCTCTTCCACTTACAATATAACCATTTCACCGATCTTAGCATATACTGTCCACCAATGCACTGGATACGCACAGAAAAGGTTTGTCCATCCAAGGAGATAAGCTGAGGCAGCAAATTCACAGTAATAAACCCAAAAATATGAATAAAAAAAATACATAACCATTTATACATCACTTGAAAAAAAATCTAAATTCTTAATCATAATTTTTTTCATTAACTCACAGATTTAATTTTAGAGAAAATAAAGCAATTACTAATAACATAGAAATCTAGTCCTTCTAACTTTTAACAAGAGGTACACAAGATTTTCAAAAAACACATAATTTAATCTACAAAGTAGACATATGTACAAAAAAAATACTAATGACGCGTAATTCTAGTCTACATAATCAATCTGTATTGCCCTGGAGCTTTCCTAGCTTATGTCTGATTTCAAAGTTAAAAGGTTGTAAACTCAACGACCATCTTTGCAACCTCGGATTGGTACTCTCTATTTTGCTTAAGTATTTTCATGGATTGTGGTTAGTTTCTATGATAAATTTTTGCCCATCTAAGTAGTGCTTTATAAGTTTTAGACCAAAAATTGTCGGAGGCAACTTATTTTATACTGTGATGTAATTTTTTCCGCTTTCAAAAATTTCTTATTTAGGTAAGCAATTGGTGCTCTTGTTTCATCGTTAGAGATATAATTATTCTAACAACCCTTTCACTGGAGTCTGTCTGCAACATGAATTCTTTAGAAAAATCCAGGGCGAACAAAATCGGCATAGAGAAAAGTTTGGATTTTACCTCATCGAAAGCCTTCTCACAATTCTCATCCGAAATAATGTTCTCTTTTTTAATTTTTTTTTGTTCAGAACGTCGATTTGCGGTGGAGCTGCAGAGTTTTAATTTGAAATATAATGAGATTAGTACCCCAATAATCCAAGAAAATACTTTACATGTGTTTTAGTTGTGAGCTGAGAGATTGCTTGCTTATTCGTTGCTTTTATTTTTAAATCGTTCGGTGACCTGCTCTCTGAAACGAATTTAAGTCCTAAGAACAAAACTTTCTTCTTCTGGAACTTACATTTTGAAGGTTTTACTCTCAAAGCCGAACTTTCCAGCACAATGTCAAAATTATTTATGTGTTTTTTCAAATTTTGTGAAAAAATATCACTATCGTCAATATAAGGTAGGGCAAACTCCCTCAACCCTTCCAAAACCAGGGCCATTAATTTACAAAACTAAAAACAGTGAATACTAACCCGAACTTCATCTTTTTAGGTATGTAAGTGCCAAATGGTGTGAGAAATACTACGTACTTCTGAGTTCTATGTAAAAGGATTTTGAATTTAAGGTAAAAGGTTTCACAGGCCAAACATTCACCTACAGAAAAATGAAATTTAGAAATTTAGGAGCAACCATAAAATTTTATCAAAAAACATAAAACTGAATAGCAATTTCTATCTAAATGTACATAGAATAAAGAAAGCCCATACAGTAAATAAAACAAAAAAGGAAATGGAATATCGAAATTTAATACAATCAAATTAAAACTAATTCAAATATTCATAGTCATATGCTATACAACAACAAACATTTAACACTAACCAACAAATATTTTACTGTTATTAAAATCAAATATAGCAATGTAATTTACCAGAGAAAATAAATACTATAGAAAATCTAAATTTTTTTAAAAGTTTAGATCTAGCAATAAAGTAAACTAAATTAAAAACAAAATAAGAAGGACAAGACTAAATATAAAGATATATTTATAATAAAAAAAGATCATATTTAAATATAATTTTAAATCAAATACTTCTTTTTAACAGAATGAGAAACATTATATATTATAATTTATATATTTTTAAATTTCTCTTAATCATATTAATAGGAAAACTGGCATAAAAACATATTTTCTATGTTATAGGTAATATCTTGTGTTTTTGACAGCATTTTATTATTCTGTAAGCTTTGGTTGTGAACTACGTTTTTGAACATATTTATACTCTCAAATAAGGGAGCTTTATGTATCCTAAATTAGAACAGGTCTCTTTTATCATGAATATAACTAAAAGTGTTATTACTTTTAATTAAAAATATCTAAATTTGCTACTTGATTTGCAATAGTATTAGTTTGCAATAACTTTAAATATCTTCAGAATAATAAGGTAATAAGATTCTAACGTTTTTATTATAATTAATCTGAAAGAAAAAATATCGTCAATGTATATAAACATTTTAAAAATATTATCATTATAAAAATTATCTACATAATAACGTATATAATTATTGGATAAATAATTGCTTGCAGGACCAACTTGTGGTGTATCATTTATCTGTTTATGTATTTTATCATTACAAACTACTTAATTTTCTTTTAACGCTAGTTTAACTAAGTAATCAAATTTAACATGTGCCTTACCTTTTTTAAGTTAAATTCCTTGAAATCTCTTTTAGATCTTTAGTAAGATAATCTACATTAATAGAATTAAAACAAGTCTTGGAAATCATTAACTCAATTCATAAGATAGTTTGACATTTAAATATAAATGAAAAGAACAATTTGAATGCAAAGTTATATGGAGTTTGCGTATTAAAATTTCCATAGTCTTCGAAATGCATTTATTTACAGAAATGAAAATTGTTTCTTTCTTAGTGATTTATAATATATTTTGAATGATATACATTTACTTTTATCATGTATTTACATTGAGGAATTATAAAATATAAAGAATGGATTTAAAAACTTTCATTGTTTCTAAAATGGTTCTCTTTTGGTATTTCTTTGAGGTGATATACCCTTATATTTATTTATATGTTTGAAATAAATTAACCTCATGTCAGAAAGACGTTTTAAAATAAATAACAATGTCAATCTAAAAAAATGATACGCATATTTAAAAAAAAAGTTTTCTTTAACGAGATGAATGTATTATTCAAAACTATTAATATCAAATGAGCTTCAGAGACTTAGATCGTTCTAATTTTTATTTCATTTGATTGACGTGTTGATTTGAATCTAAATACAATACCACACGTGAATTAATGAACTCATATTACAATGTTCACTTTTCAACTGAGATAAATACCATTTTTCGAAACATTTGAAGTACGTGAAAGAATTTACTGAATGTTTCTAAATTATGTTTACTATTCCCTACCAGTAATGGAGAATCGCAAAATAAGGAGAACTTATTTTATCCTTCATGTCATTCTTCACATTTTTCGATTAAATCTCTAAAAATGTTAATGCCCTCAGGATTCTATTCTCAGAAACTTGGATACATAAACACATCGCGGTCATTCTTTGTATTAATATCTCAACTACAAACATCAGAGTTTAATACCTTCGTTAAAACATTAGTGTATTGGGAATTGCCTTTAATATTCCGATGAATTAAGAGTGTATAAAAAAAGAACCAATGAGTTCTTTAGAAAGTTGCGAAAGACCACTATAAGAGAAAATAAACTTCAGACTGCATATTAAATTTCCGGGTTCATTGGCTTTGATGAAAAGATGCATAATGGAATTTTTAAAATCACATTTCTTGTGAATTATTTTAAATTAAAAATTGTAGGAAAATGATATAAGTCAGTTAAATGTTTTCAGAAATAAAATATGACTGAAATCTTTATTGTTGCAGTTTAAGTTAGCAATTCTAGGAAATCTTTGCTTGAATTGCAAATCCATTATTATGTGTTCATATTCTGTATATTAATAGATTTTACCAATTCTTTTTTTTTTCATTTTGATCATTTTATTTTGCGCAATGCCTTGCGCTAGTATTTCATTCACCCCGCCAATTTCTCAATTTCATAGCATCACATTTTAGTTTGCTTAATCAATCTTTCGTTTTTATTCAAAAATTAATCGAAAAACTACTCAATTTTATAGTTGTAAACCTTATTGTATAGGATGATAATTTAGTTATTTGATAACGTCTTATAAATGAGATACATTATTTACTTAATGTCTCAATTTACTTGATATTTAATTTATATGAATACTGATGCTTCTGTATAAAAATCGATGTGCATTTTTAAGCGGTTTTAAATGTTGAATTTTTATTTTTCAACAATGTGTACATAATTGATGAATACTTTTAACATTTATTGGCAATATAATATTAGAATCCATTTATGTTAAATTTACTTAAAAATAAACTAAACATTAAAGTTAATTTTTCTAAGTAATAACTCATTGAATTAAAGGAAATTTCAAATAGTATAACTTAACATCTTAGCTAGACTCAATATTTTTACAAAGTATATTTACGCGTTGTTATTTCCCATCCAGTTTAAAAAGATATAATTTCAAAATAAAATAAAAAAAAAATGTTATTGGAAACTATTATTTTAACATTTATTGAATAGAAACTTTCATTTAATTTCGAATTCTACGTAAAAAAAAGTTAACAGCCGTTTTCAATATTCAGATGTCACAAACTTTCAAATCTATAAAATTTGCTTTTATTGCATAATAATTGCAAGCTTACAAAATATCCTATATATATGTATTAATGAAATTAAAATAATGTTACTTTCCCAACATATTATGGTATTCATTTACTCTGCTATTCAGTAAAAGTTTCTAAGGAAAAAAGAATAAAATAAAATTCATGAATCTAAAATACAACAAATGTTGATTTATGTATGAAATAGTTCAATAAATATATTACTTTGGGAGATCTCTGTTGATGAATCTAAAAAGGATCAAAATCATTAGTCCTATTATTCCTAGCGTCACTTGAATATGAATAATGAGAGGGTTTGTATAGTTCTTTGTCACCTTATTTTCATAAAACACCACTTTACGGTAACATGATTAGATAAGTTTGGCAGGCAGAAGTCTAGATTAATTTATACGCACAATAATGAATTCTCTTAAAGCCTTTGTCTACCGGCCATTTTGATTTCGTGAATATAATATTAATTCTATGGAATTTCGACTACTGTCCTCAAATATTTACTGTTTTACCTATAAGAATACCACAAAGTGCATCCAAAAGATAAAAAAAAAATGTGAAGGTTTTAGGGGGGGGGGTGAATCACATTTTTTCACCAAATTTTAAAATTATTTTTTCCTTTATATTAATGATTTGTTTCTGAGTTTTATAGTCTTTAAAAATATTCTGAAATATTTTCAAAAAATGGAGGTAAAATGTAATTCTGCTTAAAACTTAATTAATTATTTTTTTCCTGATGAATATTTTTGCATTCAAATAGGTGAAATATTAAAGTGTTGAGGACGGTAGAAATAATCCCATAGGGTTAACATTATCTTCAAGAAATCAAAATAGACGGTAGATGGGAGTTTTAAAAAACATACGCATTGTTTTTATAAAGTAC
The DNA here is from genome assembly GCA_019974015.1 of Nephila pilipes. NCBI lineage: Eukaryota > Metazoa > Arthropoda > Arachnida > Araneae > Nephilidae > Nephila > Nephila pilipes. The sequence goes on along the minus strand of BMAW01008986.1, from coordinate 9,754 downwards.
ACAAATAATACTGCATTAAAATGTAATAATACAATTTTGTAATTTAATGTTTTTCTTCAGTATATTTTGTAATAATATTATAAATATACTTAAATATAGGTGTAGGTAAGAATTTTTAATATACATGAATGTGCTATTATATTTCTTCAAATCATATAAATTCTTAAAATATAAAATAAATACATTTTTCAGTAGGAAACAAAAAGCTTCAATATAAAGTTATCAAAATAAAATGGCTTTTTGAATTTTAAATCGTAAAACCTATTACTAAAATTGTCATTTAGCTGTAAGGTAATATCAAGTTACATTAATTGTATAAAAAAGGAAACCGAAATGGCTATTATTCTATTTCAAAATGCTTCTATATGGTATAATAACAATAATGATGATAATAATTGTACATACATGAAAATAAATGTGAATTGTTTTTTGTCCTTGAATATATAATGCTTAAAATATTTAGTGCCTGGCATAGTCTGTGAAAACCATTATTATAAAAATGATGACTCACATTCATTGTTGTTATTTTTGATAATGCACCGGATATCAGTAACAAGCCTCATTATCTTACAAATGTGTTATTCGAATCTTAATGACACTATTATTGAAAGCTTTTGATAAGCGTACTTATTCTTAAATCTCAAATGATTTGTGCAATTAAAACATGTTTATGATAACACAAATCATGAGATAGAGAGTGAGAGAAAGAGACATGATTTATTAATAATAAACAAATATTCACCTGTAACGTTTTTTCTGATACATATTTTTTTCAGAATTTCTTCATTTCTTTCATAAGATTGGCCGCTGTAGCCTAGTTGCCATGATTTTGGATTCGTCACCGGCGGTTTTCATTCAGTCAAGGTTTCGATCTGTAGCTGCCAAAGACCCACCGTGTAGCCAGGGCTGATGCACTTTAAATTTGTCGAGGCCCGAAGTCCTCCTTTGGAGTGGTGGAGAAGGTAGGAGAAGGGAGTGCCAGCTCAGGTGTTGTCCTCATCTCTTTACCGAGGTTTAATATTACGAGGTCCGTCGCCAATAGATCTCATGTTGCGTCTATTGCGACGTTAATAAAAACTAAAACTAAATCACTTATAATATTAAGATTACTACTACAAGCATTTGTTTTCTTAATAGAAATGTGTGTCATTGAAAACATACTGAGATATTATATGCAACATTTTGTAATAAAGAATATTTAACTATGCTAAATATACTAATAATATAAAAATACCTTTTTCGTTAGAATTTCTGATTCACTCTACCTTCTTAAAATGTCTCTTCATTATCATCATGATAGGTCTTATTATATGTATATGGAAAGTCTTCTTAACGTTTATTAAGGAAACAACAGATTTCTTTCATAAATATAGTAAACTGTCCTTGACGGATTAATATACTGGAAATTCATTATGCGTTCAATACATGGTAAAAAATTGATTCATTATATATTAGTATGAAATGTATTATGATTCTAAATTAATTTTATAAAAATAAATTACAGCTTAATGAAATTCCAGTACGGGAGATTTAATGTAAATTATAAATATGACTATATAAAGATATGGCTTGTTTACATTACAATTGTATATGAATGCGAAATTACGTGATCTATTCTTTATTTTTGAACTGCTAAGTAGTATTTAGAAATTCTTCCAAGCACTTTATGTAACTGCAATCTATTATTAGTACACTAACTGTAAACAGTTAAATTATTATTAATGTTTCCTAACTTCTAAATATCTTTTTTTAAAATCTGAATGTATTGGTAATAAACAGATGTATAATTAATTTATTGTATTCTTTTGAATAGAATGTGTTTTTAACATACAAAAAAACAAATGAAATTTTCTTGTCTCTGTAATAATATTTTGTCTTTTTTTGTTTTCTTTCATAACAAATTACCAAGAAATTGAACGTTAAAAAAATTATATTGTGTTATTTTGTTTCAACATGATCATTTATGGCGCAAGGCTTTGTAGAAAGGGCTACAATCCGTATTCTGAGTATTATTTACTCGCAGAGAATAAATTTAATTAATTCAATTCGATTATTTGAATCTATATCTTTGATTGCTGAAGATAGATACAATTTTGTTCTTAAAGTTTTAAATAATGGTATATATAAAAAACATTTATAGGTAGATGCTTAAAACTACGCACGCGTCATGTTAAATACATTTTAACAATAACTGTTTTGTTTAAATCTGTGTTTTCAATAATATGTAAGATCTAAAAATACTTGAAAAATTAGAAATAAGTGATAAAATATTCCATTTCAATTTTAATTTAATTAAGGATATTGTACACGCTATTGGAGTAACCTACAGTATCCTCAATTACATTAGAATAAAAGATTTCCTTGGAAAAAATCGGATATTTAACAAATTGATTTGTGTATGTACGACGAAAGTTTCTGCAACTCAAAAGGAAAAACGTACTTACTAATTTATATTGATTAAAATATACTGCTCTAAATAACGTAATTTAGTTTATTGTGGCAGTATTTAGAGTACTGTAAGAAAATAACAACTGTACAATGTTCTAAACTGGACTAAAACTAACAGTACGTATTATAAATTTGACTTAAAATGTAAAAGTATTTATGAATTAATAATGAAATATGAATTAATAATAAAGGATTAATAATGAATATAACTACTGCAGAGAAAATATGTTTTTTTTTGCATTGAAAGTTTACAAATTAAAAAAAACCAGACACGCGAAAATCTTAGGAATGGTAATTAAAATAATTCTAAGATAATAGAGGGGAGTCTTAACTGTTTGGACAGTTTTTGAATCGTTTTAAGAATTGATATGATAGAAAAAATAGTGAAATGTAGGATCGAGAGGTCTTTCTGATTGTACATTCAAGGGTCAAAAAATAAATGTTCTCTAAAGAAAATAGAAAAATTCTTACAATTAGAGTACAAATTCTATCCTCGATAAAAATATCCATTAATGTTCGAGATTTATATAAGATCTTTAAGAAGACTAACTTATTGAAATTTCACTGAATACCGAAATATTTTCAAAGTGTTGTAAATATAATAATAGGAGTATTTTGAAGTTGACAAATTAAGAGACGTTAATTACGTTAAGAAAAAGTGCGGTTTCTTCGAATACAGGAAAATTAAGTTTGTGATAATGAGTTTTCCACACTTTGAATTAATTTAAATAGTATTCTAAACCGCACCTTATGCATCACCTACGTTCCTTACTGTCACACCGTAGAATGTACTAAGACTTCACAGAATCTAAGTTTTGATCAACATAATTTAATTAATTAAAAATTGTATGAATACAACACTTTTAATTTTTTTTCGTCATTTTTGTCACTGAAATATTCAAATGCAAAAGTGACATATTTTATCAAGGTATTTCTTATGCATACAAATTCCATTGCCGAACATATTGTTTTCGTGAATTTTACTATGATTCTGGAACGTTGGCCTACCTGCTATTTTTTTCTCTACTAATCTTAAGGAATTTTATTATAATGTGAATTTCATAAAATTAAGCTCCTCGACTCAATCAAATGAAATATGATTTACTGAAATTAGATTAGTTGAATATAAGATTAGGGAGAAAGAAGTTGAGAATTGTGGTTAGACGGTTACGATTAAAAACGAATAGTTATATTTGATGGGTATACGTAGAGTGCTATTGAACATGGATCCAGTACCTTTCGGAATAAGAAAGAGCTTAAGAAACAACTCGAATCCCTTGATTGCACTTGTTAAATTCTTTGGAATGAGTACTGTAGTAAAGATGATACTTAATATTAAGGGTATCACACAAGATATGTGAGGAATTGTGGAATACAATATATAATACACTTTCCTTTTGTGATATATGTTATTTTATTATTCTATAGGATTATAAAAGAACATTTTTTGTTAAAATTATTTTTCCTTTCTTAGTTGAATGTGGACATGATTTGCGAGATATGTTTGCATTTTGGTATAATTTTAATGAAATCTGTTATGCAATAACGTTCCAGATTTTTTATGCTTCTGTAAAGAGTACTTAAGCATAAAGTGAACCAAAACTATTTTTTTCTCTAAGCAACACCTAAATTTTAAGAAATAATTTTTATATAAGAAAAGAAAAAAAATAAATAAAATTTACAAAATTACAAAATTTTGTAATTTTTCTCATAGAAATGTATAATAATATCATTTGAAAAGTTGGTTCACTGTTTGGTGAGCATTGTTATACATAAGGAGCAAAATATTTTGTTCATTTATGAAGTATTACTTCTAGAAAGGGTACCTTGATGCAAATATATCCAAAAAATCACGTCTATGTTCAACTCAAAGGGAAGGAAAATCCTTTTGACTAAAAAATAAATTTATATACTTGAATAAAATTATTAAAATGTCATTTTATGGCCCCCAATAGGCACCTTAGCCGTACGAATAATTATAAAATATAAATGTCACAACAAAAAGAATCTTAAAATCTTTATTTAATTTCTTCCTTGCACATGTCCTGGTATCCTAAATGTTAGACTAGATTACAAAATATGTAGGGGTTTATATAGAGAGTGAAGATTCAAGATTTAAGAGATATCAATAAATGTGTAATCATCTGTATCCTCATTTTTTGTTTAATATATTAATGTGATTAGAATTTGTAAATAGATGTATGAGTATTATAAATGATGACAGCAGAGAGATGAACAGTAAAGAAGTCTCACAATCCTGTCAATAAGCTAAGAATTTTATCTTCCCCTCGAAATGCTAAAATTTTAACCAAAGTAATCCTTGAATAATCCCATGAAAGGAAAGTACTGTAAAATATTAATTAAGTATAACGCTTTAAAAAACTTAAATTTGTACTTACGCACCATTTTTAAGTAACTTAAATCTTAAATTACAAATAACTCTGAAACTTTCCAGTTTTAAAAATGTATATTTAGAACTTCATAAAAGACATTAAAAGTTCTTTATGCTCTGTTACAATAGCTGTTGATAAAATTTGCGGGAGAAAAAAAAATGAAAATTGTACTAGATTTTAACTAATGTGCAGAAATAAAGTTTTCACTTAAGCTAAGAAGTAAACAATCAATTTCCACGGACGTAGAAATAGGAGCTAAAATTATGAGGTTTCAGTATGAAGTTCCATTAGCGTTTTTTAAAGAAACATTTAAATTTCCGAACTGTCCGGAATCCAGTTTCTGTAAAATGTTCATCACCAGCAATTTAAATCCAACAAATAAATAAAAAAAACTATTTATATTAAATCGGGAGTTCAAATTCACATCTGAGCAGTTCGCAGGAAAGAGCAAAACACTAAGTGTTAAGAATTTTTTTTGAGAATGGTGTTATTTACACAACAGAAAAGGAAAAAAACTCTAATAATATTAGCAAGTAAGAAAAAGGTCCCTATTTTGGTAGATTTCTGAAGTTAATGCCTTTTTCTTATTTTCAAGACTTATTTTCTTTTATTCTTAAATATATTTCTTTGGTGATGTTTCAGTTATTAGGCTTTTAGTAAATGTATACTTAAGTAGGATTGCCTGGAATACGAATTCAGTGAATTATTTAAAATTTAGTGTTAAAAGGTAATTATTTTTTGTCTTACATGAAAAAAATACTTTTTCATAATATACTATACCCAGTACATTGCACACAAAATATTTAGATATTAATAAATGCTTTAAAAGCTCTATTATTTTCTAACTTTTAAGACAATTGCCCCCCAAAGCTATCTTTTCTCCCTTTCAAGATAAAGAAAAATGAAACGCTCTGTTTATAATGTTCAAGGTTGGTTACAACTCATTTACTACTGTTTTAGTGAGAAAATAGTGTGTTATTGTATTAAAGTATACATACGATTTAGTTTAAAACATTGATTAATTATATTCATAATGAACGATTTTTGATATTGAATGATGTATTAAATAAAATAAGTGATACTACTAAACAATATATCTTAATTTTATGCACAGAGATTTTATGATTTATATATAATATTTGTTGAATTATTATATAAAATATATAACTACATTGTGTAATCTAAGGTAGTTATTTTTTTTATTCTATTTTAAAATTTTGATTCTTCATTGCTTATATAGGTCAGATTTCAAACTCTAACATAAAATGTTGAAAGTTTTTAAAATGAAATTCTGTGAAATTTTTTCTTTGCTTATTACTACTAATATAATAATATAACATTTAATTTCATATATAACGTACAGATAACAGGTCAATTGAAAAGTCCCCGGCCTACCATATTAAAACACATTTTTTTGGCAAAATTAGTTTTTTTTATTCAACATAATTTCTTTCAAGGGTGATACACTGATTATAGCGACCCTCCAATTTTTCGATACCATTTTTGTAGTACGATTTGTCCATTGCTTCAAAATAGGCCTCAGTTTCGGCGATCACTTCTTCATTCGACGAAAATTTCTTCCCAGCGAGCATTCTTTTGAGATCTGAGAACAGGAAATAGTCACTGGGGGCCAAATCTGGAGAATACGGAGGATGAGGAAGCAATTCGAAGCCCAATTCATGGATTTTTGCCATCGTTTTCACTGACTTGTGACACGGTGCATTGTCTTGGCGAAGCAGCACTTTCTTTTTCTTCCAATGCGGCCGTTTTTCTGCGATTTCGTCCTTCAAACGGTCCAATAACGCTATGTAATAGTCGTTGTTCATGGTCCTTCCTTTTTCAAGGTAGTCAATGAAAATTATTCCATACGCATCCCAAAATACAGACGCCATAATCTTGCCAGCCGACTGTTGCGTTTTCCCACGCTTTGGAGCGGTTTCATCGTGTGTAGTCCACTCGGATGACTGTCGATTGGACTTCGGAGTGAAATGATGGAGCCATGTTTCATACATTGTCACATATCGACGCAAAAACTCGGGTTTATTACGCTTGATCATCTTCAAACACTGCTAAGAATCATCAACTCGTCGTTGTTTTTGGTCAAAAGTGAGCTCGCGCGGCACCCACTTTGCACAGAGCTTTCTCATACCCAAGTTTTCGTGAATGATATGATATACACGTTCAGTTGATAACTTTAGAGTATCTGCTATTTCATTCAATTTCAATTTACCGTCATTCAAAATCCTTTTGTGGATTTTTTTAATGTTTTCGTCGCTAACAACCTCTTTTTGGCGTTCACCGTCTTCGGTGCTCATTTCACCACGTCTAAACTTAGCATATCAATTCTTGATGGTTGATTTTCCTGGGACAGTGTCCGTAAACTCGGCATCAAGCCAAGTTTTTGCTTCAAATGTATTTCTTTCCTTTAAAAAGCAATATTTTATCAACACGCGAAATTCTTTTTTATCCACTTTTTTCACAATAACAAAAGTTCCTTCACTCAAAATGCTATAATTCACAAACTAATGATCCGACAGCTGTCAAATTTATACACGCATCTTTTGAGGGTTAGAGCTAACGAAACAACATATGGATATAATTCTAGTAGCGCCATCTATGTGTCAGGCCGGGGACTTTTCAATTGATCTGTTAGTAGTATATCTAAAGTAGGTATGATTGAAAAATTATCATTTATTGATATTCAGGTCTTAGTAAAATTTTATTAAATGGTACAGGGAGAAAAATAAGTTAGCTTCCTTAATTAATTTTCTATTTAAAATTTGTGATCATTAAGTATTAAATGATAGCACTATATTTTTCTCAATAAAATATCGATAAAGCCAGTCAGAAATGCTATTGAATGCATCTTTAGTGTTTCTTAGTGATTATAAGCCTTCTCTAAATTAAATATCTTGGTAAATAATGCTGTTCACTTTTACTGCTGACGCCACCTGCGACATTACATCCTAAGTGAAGGACATCTAGTACCAAATAGCAAACATAACAATATTTTCTAAAAAGATACATTGGTGTTGCGTTTCAACAAAAGTAAAATGATTAAAGGGAAAAATTCAGCGGTATAGTAAAAATTGAAAATTCTTAAAATAGAATTAGAACTTTGGTGTAAAGTTGGTTATTATTGCAGGTTAATTAATAGCTTAAATAAATCTTACTTCAAAAGTAAAAAAAAAATATATCCTACAAAAAAAGAGCTTTGAGAGATATTGGATATACAGAGTTATTCACAATGAATCATCCGATTTCAAAATTCTGCATTTTCATAAATAAACGCCACAGAATGATAAGTAAATACATCAATACAAACTGTAAAAAAAGGAAGTTTTTACAAGTGTTCGAAATAACTTCCTTTATTTACACATATAATGTCAATTCGATATGTAAATTTCTGCAAAAACATGTAATAAAATGTTAGTGGTAATAAAAATTACGGCAGCAAAAATTAATTGTTTATGTTCATATAAATTAATTGGTAATTCTGGAGCATACACTTTATCTTTTACAAACGCTCAAGAGAAAAAATTACATGGAATCATGTTAGGGGGCTTAGGAGGTCAGCTATGTAACTTTTAGTCATCTGGTTCACTAGGACCGATCCAAATGCAAGGTAGCTACGTGAAAGCTTCTGCAATGGCTTTCGTGAAATAACTTCACGAAGAACACACGAGGGACATCTATGTTTCACAATTTAAAATTTCTACAGTTTTCCCTTGTGTTCATGTAATATTTATCATTCTGATTCGTATATTTTCGAAAATATTGAGTTTCGAAATCGGATTAATCATTTTGAATATTCCTGTACTATAAGGCAATTTCTTCCTTCTTCATCTTGTACAGTGATTTTCTTGCCTGCGAATGATGTATTCAGGAAGTGCCCCCTGGTGAAACAGAATAGTAAATACGCAATATAATTTTAAGTACCAAAATGTTAAAACCGCTGTTTTACTCGTACTATAAACGTCACATTATTTAGTTAACATAAAAATAACTTAAAATATTTGGTAAAGAAATTCTATTTGGAACCATCGGAACATACAAAGTGAAATTATATTGAACCAGTTATGAAATAACATTTATTCAGATAAAATATTTATAATATATGTTATGCAAAAATTATGTTAATTTTTTATTGAATATTCAGATTAAAATGATTTTTCTGAAACATTATATGCTGTGATTATATGAATTATTACGAGTTATAGCTGGATTTTCTTTTTGGTTTTCATGTGTGTTATAATTTTCATGATCTTTGAAATTGAAATAGCAGTTTAACTATACAATTACTATGCAAAACGATTTATATATCTGGAAAATATTATTAATTATATACATTAAGGCTCCCGTCTAGCCGCCATTTTGATTTAGTGGACGTAATGTTAATCCTATGGAATGTTGACTTTAATTCTCACATCTTTATTATTTGATCTATTTGAATGCAATAAAGTGCATTTGAAAGAGCAAAAAATAATCTATGCTTCTGTGGAATTACTTTTTTCCTTCGATTTTTCAAAATATTTGAAAATATTCTTTAAAAACCAGAAAACTCAAAAACGAATGATTAAAATAAGAATAAAAATATTTTTAAAAATCTTAGGAAAAAAGTAATTCCACAGAAGCATTTATTATTTTTTGCTTTTTCAGATGCACTTTATTGCATTCAAATAGAACAAATAATAAAGATGTGAGAATTTAAGTCAAAATTCCATAGGATTAACATTAAGCTGATGAAAACAAAATGGCGGGTAGACGGGAGCCTTAATATTAAATAATAAACATTTTAAGTTAAAATGTCGAATATTTTGTTCCAATCATTTTGGTTTTCACATTTATCAGAACGCTTGAATGCAAAAATTTATATAATCAGCGGAATTGTGAAACATGAAAATGAAATGATT
>BMAW01008973.1:0-28277 GCA_019974015.1 Nephila pilipes | reverse complement strand
CCCGTTGGCATCCAAAACAGCTTGCAGTCTTCTCGGAATGGATAAATGCAGTTCCTGTATGTGTGCCAAGGGAATATTATACCATTCTTCCTGCAAAACGGTGGCAAGTTCAGATAACGATGTTGGCGGTGGATAACGAGAACGCACTTTCCGTTCCAATGTAGACCACAAAGGTTCGATAATATTCAGGTCTGGTGACTGTGGTGGCCAGGGGAGATGGGACAAATCCTCCTCGTGCTCAGAAAATCAGTCCTGGACAATGTGAGCTGTGTGAACAGGGGCTTCGTCGTCTTGGAAGACACCATCACCATCGGGGAACAAAGTTTGTACCATGGGATGAACTTGATCTGCCAAAATGTTCACATAAGTCTTGGCAGTCATGTGCCCTGACACAGTTATCATGGGGCCAGCAGAGAACCACGATATGGCTGCCCAAACCATAACAGAACCCCCGCCATGTTTCACTCTTGGCAACAAGCAATCTGTATTATAGGCTTGAGATGGCGTTCTCCAGACGTAAACTCGGCCAGAAGTGGGAAACAATGTGAAAGAAGACTCGTCAGACCATATTACACGCTTCCACTGCCCTATAGTCCAGGCTTTATGACTTAAACACCACCTTTTCCTGTTACGGGCATTAGCATCACTGATGAGTGGCTTCTCAATTGCAGCTCGGCCAATAAATTCCCTGTTTATGAAGCTCCCTTCTAATTGTTTTGGTACTCACAGGGTTCTGTAACACAACATTCATTTCAGCAGTAACTTTTGCAGCTGTGGTCTTCTTATTTTTCGTCACAATTGCCCTTAATGATCGTCTGTCACGATCACTCAGCACACACTTTCGTCCGCGCTGTGATTTAGCAGATGATGTTTTTCCGCTTTTCAAATATGCGGAATAAATCTTCGATACAGTACCTCTTGAAACACTAAACACCTCGGCTACCTTGCTTACGGAAGCACCTACCATACGTGCTCCAACAATTTGCCCACGTTCGAAGTCTGTTAACTCTGACATAATGCAATGACAACCTCACATAACAGTACTCCGACAACAACTGAACTGTTTAGCACATTTACGAAGTTGTATAGGTGGCGTTAGTAGTCAAAAACGCCAGCGTCACCTACATATTTCATTAAAATCAATCTTTCTTTTCAAACATGCATTTTACAAGGTGTTTCCATATTTTTGTCCACCCCCTGTATGTTGAACCCTTACCTTACTATTTCTAGAAATTATAATGGAACATAAAGTGTGCCCAGACAGCGTACTTTAAAACAGATTTTGTAAATTCCAACTGCTTAATAATGCTCCAATATTTTTAAGAAAAAGTCATATTTTAAAAATTAAAACTTCTCATAAATAATAAAATTTACATCAAAATTGAAAGAAATGAATATGATGTGCTTTAATACAATACTATATGCCCATGTAATAAATTTTTAAATTTATGAAATTATTTATGAAATTGCAGTGTAAATTTGAACAAAAAAAAAAAAAAAAAAACATTTATCAAACTATTAAAAAAAAATTTTTATCAAGAAATCTTTTAATAACTATTACAAATTTTCTTATAAGATTTAAAAACAAGATGGAATTCATATTCATCAATTCCTAATTGGATATCAACTTTATTGAGAAAAAAAAATCTATCAATTTTTCATTAATTATTAGTTGTATTGCTATCAATGCCAAAATACGGGTATTAAAAAACCGAGTTTCTGTGCAGGAAAAAAAAAAAAAAAACTCAAACATTCGAAAATTTAATTTAAAGCGATTTTTCATAACAAGGAATGAAAGAAAATATTCTTGAGAAAATTTCTTAAAAGCTTCCTATTTTAATCCATATACTGAAATTGCAATTCAGTTTTTATTAACTTGGCATTTCATTCGTTTAATAGGAAAACTATTATTAACTTAGAAATAGTTAAACGCTTAAAACGATCTGTTTTAGTGTTCATAAAAATCCCGCTTAACTCATAAATTACTTATTTTGAGGCTTTTGACTTTTAAAGTGTTTTTTTTTTATTTCTGAGTTTATTAAGTGTTTAAATTAGTATCACATTGAATTTCAGTCAATGAATCAATGCCAATGATACTTGTCGCAAAATAAATGCTAACACAGATGCTAGATAAAGCTTTTTGTTGAGTACCAAAAAAAAAAAAAAAAAAAAAAAAGAAAACTTCTTTGTACAAGTAAAGAAATTATTCCAAGATTTATTTATTTATATATATATATATATATATATATATATATAACAGGTCAATTGAAAAGTCCCCGGCCTGACACATAGATAGCGCTACTAGAATTAAATCCATATATTTTTTAATTAGCCCTAACCCTCAAAAGATGCGTGTATAAATTTGACAGCTGTCGGATCATTAGTTTGTGAATTATAGCATTTTGAGTGAAGCAACTTTTGTTATTGTAAAAAAAATGGATAAAAAGGAATTTCGCGTGTTGATAAAATATTGCTTTTTGAAGGGAAAAAATACAGTTGAAGCAAAAAATTGGCTTGATGCCATGTTTCCTGACACTGCCCCAGGAAAATCAACCATTAAGGATTGGTATGCTAAGTTTAGTGGTGAAATGAGCACCGAAGACGGTGGACGCCCAAAAGAGGTTGTTACCGACGAAAACATTAAAAAAAATCCACAAAATGATTTTGAATGACCGTAAATTGAAATTGAATAAAATAGCAGACACTCTAAAGATATCAACTGAACGTGTACATCGTATCATTCACGAATATTTGGGTATGAGAAAGCTCTGTGCAAAGTGGGTGCCGCGCGAGCTCACTTTTCACCAAAAACAACGACGAGATGATGATTCGGAGCAGTGTTTGAAGATGATCAAGCGAAATAAACTCGAGTTTTTACGTCGATATGTGACAATGGATGAAATATGGCTCCATCATTTCACTCCGAAGTCCAGTCGACAGTCATCCGAGTGGACTGCACACGATGAACCCGCTCCAAAGCGTGGGAAAACGCAACAGTCGGCTGGCAAGGTTATGGCATCTGTATTTTGAGATGCGCATGGAATAATTTTCATTGACTACCTTGTAAAAGGAAGGACCACCAACAGCGACTATTACATAGCGTTATTGGACCGTTTGAAGGACGAAATCGCCGAAAACCGGCCGCATTTGAAGAAAAAGAAAGTGCTGCTTCACCATGACAATGCACCGTGTCACAAGTCAGTGAAAACGATGGCAAAAATCCATGAATTGGGCTTCGAATCATGGATTTTCGAATCATGGACTTCCTCATCCACCGTATTCTCTAGATCTGGCCCCCAGCGACTACTTCCTGTTCTCAGATCTCAAAAGAATGCTCGCTGGGAAGAAATTTTCGTCGAATGAAGAGGTGATCGCCGAAACTGAGGCCTATTTTGAAGCAAAGGACAAATCGTACTACAAAAATGGTATCGAAAAGTTGGAGGTTCGCTATAATCAGTGTATCACCCTTGAAGGGAATTATGTTGAATAAAAAAAACTAATTTTGCCAAAAAAATATGTTTTACTATGGTAGACTGGGGACTTTCAATTGACCTGTTATATATATATATATATATATATATATATATATATATATATATATATATAAATAACCGGAATTTAACTCATTAAAGAGAAAGAGCTTTTTCTATAGTTGAAAGTACTTTAAGACAAATAATATTGACAAGAATTTTAGGTTTTTTTCAAATATGACTGTTTGTAAATCTTGAATTACCAGCGAGAGGCATAAGAACAGTAAAATGTTTATTCTCCATTTTCCAGACAGATTCAATGGGAGAAATTAGTATTATAAAAAAAAAACAATCTGAGAGGAAGCAAATTTTTGACGAGTAGTAGGTTGGACTTATTGTTATTTATTCTAAGTAGTAAATGCAAGTGCATTAAAACCTGTCCCACATCTTTCAATGAAAAAAATGTCCGATTGAGATAAAGTGAAAAAAAAAATTATTATTATGAGAGACGATAGAAAGTGAGAATTTTAAAGCGCAAAACTCTAAAATGCTTTGAAGAGGTGACGGGAGGATAAAATCCCTTCTGACAGTCCGCTAATCCACTTCCCCCCCTCCTCCGTAGCTCTCCCTTTCCCTCCCGTCTCACGGTAACGCATGCACGTCCACATGTTGTATATAAAATGTACAAAAAGACGAACGAAGCATTGTTTTAACAGATCTATTTCGCTAAGACTCAATTCCGAAACATTATGTTATGTATGTAGGCATAATTAAGAAATAAAGATTTATAAATTTCCAAACATAAAAAAACTAGACATAAAACTTAAGAACTGGGATTCGCACTTTGTTTGTGTTGAAATATATTTTGAGATTTGCTGTAAAAGGGATGTTATTCTCAAAAAGGCTTTCTGAATTAATTTATTTAAGTCAAGAAAGTGAGCCAATCAACTTTGATGCTGCCACTTCATTATTATACTGCGTTGATTTATATTATCCGCATCTTTTGAAGTAAGCTCTCCTATGAGGGTGCCCCTTCCTTCGAGGAGGCAGAAGTGACGTCCTGCCAATTAGAGGGTCTGAGGACTGCCCCATCAAGAATACTTCTCTTTAATTCCTACAGATAAGTGGAACCGGACTTGTAATGCTCCTTTTCTCAGTGTGTAAATGTGTGACAATTTCTTTCAGCCAAATAGGTTGCTTCTGCTCTCCGCTCGAACATAGAAGTTGAATGGACTTATATTGCAACTGCAATTGACATTTCCTGTAAGGCTCGCAAACACTCAGATTTACTTCTTGTAGTGTAACGTTTCTTAGTATTTTTGATTTCTATTTTACTCTTTGCTCTTGCATTTGCTTAGTTGTCTATTTGAAATGTATTCTTTGCTGTTTGTGAATAATACATTTATATGTTCGTAATGTTAAGGTTTATTCTTGGAGGATATATGAATTGCCAATCTTTTTTTTTGTTTTTGTTTTTTTTTGTTTTCAAAGTCAAGGAAACAAAACCTTGCCCAATTTCTTATTGGAGAAAAAAGATTAAATACTTATTGCTTTGAGCGTTGATTCTGATACTTTTGAAAAATACTTCTTTAAGTTATACATGCCTTAATATATTCTGACAAATGGCGAAAATATTCGTACTGAATTTAAAAAAAAAGTTGCTCATCTAGTTTTATGTGATATGATGATCTATTGTGATTGCAGTTCAAACCTGTGATAAGGGAAGAATTAAAACCTCCAGAAAACAGGTCCTGAAAATATGTCTTGCTGTATTATTAATTTCTTAGAGCGCTATTATTAGTATAAAATCTGAGTTGATACTCAGAACGATTTTCTGGTTGTATACCAAATTAAAATCCATCGTGATCAACATGTATTTAGTATAAGTTTACCTCTGAAATTTTGTCTAAAATTAATTCTTATTTTCAAAAGATCCTTGATGTAAAATTTTATTATAACTCGTATTGTTTAATATTCCTGTTTAGTGAAAGGTGAAGAAACAATACAAGTTCTAATGCTTTAAACTTATTTAGATAATTGTAAATTGAATAAAAAATATACTGAAGTCAATTGTCTTTTCTATTCGTTCAAATGTCCTACGTGGCTAAGCTGTTGAATAATGTTTCTGTAGAACAAAATATGCAATTAATTTGTTTGCATTTATTTGTTGTGTGTTCATCAAGTTATTGACCATAACCATCATCTAATGGTTATGGTCGCGGACGCGCGGCTGGTGGTTTTCGTCGATTTGTGGGTTCGACCTCTGATGCTCATAAAGACCCACTGCGTTGCCGAGGCTATTGCTCGTTAAATCTATTTGGTGGCTCAAAGTTTCCCCTGTTGTTACGGTGTGGAAGTTTGAAGAGAGTGGTACTAATTCAGGTGTCGTTTTGGTCACTTAAAAGAGGCTCAAAATTACGAGGTCCGTCCCAAGTCGGAAATTATTCAATGAAATCGCAGATTCATTTGTAAAGCTCACTGCCACTTATGGGGAGGAAATGAATGTCCATGCCTTTCAGTCTCATTTTAAGATTTAAAAAAATAAGCTTTCTTTTTCTGAATGGGGGTTAACTTGTAATATCCGTATTTGGGTTCAGTCCTACATTCCAAAACCAAATTTGAATTTTTAATTCCAATTCTGGTTTTATTACTCGCTTCTTAACTGGCCATGATCCCTTTCTTTGTAATTTAAATTGTTTTAATTTGAAAAATACAAATTTATGTTCCTGTTGCTCTGTAAGAGATGTTGACCAATTCGTTTTCTTTTACCCTTTTACCGAAAGCTTTCATTTAAACGTTCCTGTTATTGAAGCTTTCCTGCTATTTACCTGATGTTCGTGTGTGAAAATTCAAATTTGCATTTCAAGCTTAAATCCTGTATTCTTACTGCTCTTAAAACTACCCAGCAAATCTTATAATTGTTTCAATATTTGATTAAATTTCTAAATTTTCAATTACATTTTCCTAGTGCTTCCTTTCTAAATGTTTCAATTATTCTTTTTGAATGCATCATTGTATTTTGTGTTGTGGCGGGTTGATGCAAACTGACTGTGAGTTACAGTGTCTGTTATTTGCAGGAAATAATGACCTTAATAGAATACAGATTAATATGTATTCCAGAAAAAGAAAGAAAGGAAAAGGAGAAATTGGAAATATTAGAGCTATGACGTCACACTCGATAAACGTATTGTTAGCTTTTGTTTTCTTTTGAATTTATTATTATTTATTTATTATTGAAATTATGTATTATCTTTTGTTACTTGCTCCAACGTTTATTGTCACACTCTATCGTTTATTGATGCAAATTATCTTTTTGATCATAAATGCTGAGCTGGGGGTCTCCAGGGGAACTGGTTTGTAGCTCTGAGCCATTTGGGAGAGCTCGTCCCCCTTGGGCATATTGCCAATGAGCCCTCGTGTTGCTTCTCGGTACGACGTTAATGAACAATCACTTACTAATTGAATAATTTTGTTTTAGATTAATAATTTCACAATTTGTTTTCTTAATTATAATATAATTTTATTACCAATACAAATTTTTGGGAATAGGTGAAACAAAAAAAAAGTTAATTGGCTTTGTTGTAAACTTTGTGAAAAATATAATAATGCAGTGTTTTTCCCTCCAGAAATGTTTTCCAATCGCTTCCATTTTTTCTTTTTGCTTTATATAATACATTTAATGAAATTAGCTATGCAGTTTTCCAGTAAAATGTGATTATTTTAATAAAAATTTAAAATGTAGGGATATCGGATTTTCGTGATTTGTATCATACATATCAACATCCTAATTTTTTTTTTCTAACAAACTAAATAAGTCAATGTAAAATTAACCCTTAAAGCTGCTTAAATCATTCTTTATAATATTATAATATTTTACTAAACCATATTAAATTATTATTAAATACAAGATCAGGAGAATTTTGAACTTTTCCTTTTTAACTTTATTTTAAGACTTTAAAATTGTTTTAACAATGCAGCCAAACTTTCATATGAAATCATTCCCTTGAGTAGAAATTCTATATGATGCGCTAAAACAAAATTTTAAAATGTATTAATAAAACAAAAATGAAACGAAGGATACCGCAGCTCGCTACACCGATAACCCCCAACCCCTCGTTCTTTTTTTCTGAGAACGGAAAAAAGTTCTTTTTTATGCATTTTTTCTATCTAAGCTGACATCAAACCTGCCTGATTAGAACATTATGAGAGAGACCTACTCTGCGTTCGTTGCAAACAGATGTGATAATATGAGTAGGAAGGGAAAATGAAAAGTGCTTTTTATGTGAGTAAAGGGGTTGTGCTCTCCGCTCTACATGTTGGAGACTTGATTTAATTTAAAAGTGAGAAAATTTAATTTTTCAACTCCCTGAAAATAAAAATTAGGGACGTGACACTTTTCTGATTTTAAAAGGAGCCAATTTTTGATTCTATCAATGGAGTAAAAGCAGAACAGTAAATCAATTTTATAAGGATTTGAAAAGAAAAAAAAATTATTTTAGGAATAACAGATCCAAAAAAGTGATGCTTTTTTTTTCTCTTTCAGGCGATGAGAATCTCTTCATCAGAATCTGGATTGAGAGCTGAGGCAAAGTGTTTCATTCATTTCCGGAACAGGGAATTTGATTTCATTGGGAATTAGAAGCTAGATTAAAAAAAAATTGCTCTATGTTTGCTTTCTCTGAGTTGCACTTGCATAATATTCTTGAGATAATTAAAGACAGTAACAGTGAGACTAATTAGTTTGTTTCCGAAGAAAAAAAAGCCCATAAAATGTTTTACTTCCATCCCATGTAGTTGTGTTTTAAATCAGATATCTCTTTCTAAAATTACAAGTTTTTTTCTGTATGTAATGTTTTACATTACAAGTACTTAATTTGAACACACACACACACACGCACACACGCACACTCACACACACACACACACACATATATATATATATATATATATATACACAATATATATATATATATATAAATGTTTTGTACTTATTACTAAATTTCATAAAGTCTGTACTGTTTTGCACTTGCGATTTCTTGGGATAATCTACCTTTCTCTGGCTTCATGAGTCATTGCAGAGTAAATGAAAACACTTCACGTAAACAATTGTGTATAAACCGTAGTTGTAAAGAAAGAAGAAAAAAACGTTTCTCATAATAAATATATAGAGAGTAAATTATTTCGTATTAAAAGCCTAATTCGAATTTGAGCGCACAACTCTGATAGGCATTATTTCAAATCAAAGGCTGTGTAACGGTATTATGTGAATGAAACTTAATTCTTCTATTTCATTCAAAACCCCAACACTTTTATCTCTTTTTTCAACAACTAATACTTTTATCAACTAATACTTTTATCTCTTTTTTCAACAACTAATACTTTTATCAACTAATACTTTTATCTCTTTTTTCAACAACTAATAACTCTCCCGTCATTGTTGAGAAATTCGTCATATGGGTTCGATTCTATACCTAACGATTCGACTTCAACTTTGTCATTAGCATCCCATATCTAATCGTACTCAGTGCTATTTATAGCATTAGAATCCCACATTGTTTTAAGGATAGGTTAGAGGTACATGTGAGTTTGTGATTTATCATGTGTTTTTATAGGCAGTGCTGTCAGATGCAACAAAATAAAATTTGTTCCATATGATGTTTAATGCTGTAAACTAAATTCATATACCGTTGATAGTTTGGGAGTCATCTTATAAGACAAATAAATGCTAAAACCATGAACCTTTGAACAAAATTTGTACCTCGTCTTATCTGCGGAAATATTCGGTTTGCTTAGTTAGTAGCACTTAGCTTCTACCAGCACAAGTTGAAATCATGTTTACAGTTTGAACCAGTCATTTTTCTTTGTTTTACAGAAGGAAGACTCTTTATTATATCATCAAATTATATTTTCGAATTGTAGTAAAGATTTTTAATATTTAACCAAGATGCGATAACTACTAATAAAAGAGGAAATTGGACACCTAGAAAGAGTTGTAAGATTATTGTGTTAAGAGAAAGTGGTCTTTCCTATGCTGAAATTTCAAGACAGTTAGGTGGTTCAGTGAATACATCTGGAGTCCGAAAATTTTGTTTCCGATAACAGGAGACAAATTCAATAAAAAACAAAGCAGGAAAAGGCTGAAAAAGGTACACCACATATGTTGATGACAGAAGAATAAAAAGACTATGTCTCTAAGAATGTTATCAACGGCCACCAGAAGTTATCTGAATGATTTTGGAGTTCCTGTCAGTTCAAGAACAATCAGGGGAAAATTAACAGATATTGGACTAAGAGGTAGAATTCCACGAAAAGGTCCTTATCTCAATTTACACTAAGGCAAAAAAAGAGACTACAGTGGGTAAAGGAACACATTGATTGGACAGATGATCAGTGGTCCCAAGTTATAGGGAGATATGAAACTAAGATACCATTATTCTGTAGTGACGGACGAAAATACATAAGACGTAGAATAGGAGAAGAGTTACATCCTGACTGCATTTAGGCAATTATGAAGAACCCAGTTAATGTTATGATTTGGTCATGCATGTCAGCAAATGGTATTGGTCACCTTCATGTCCTCGATGGGATATTGAATGCAAAAAAATACAGTGACACTATTTTAGAACCAAGATTTCTACCTTCCATCAAGGATCTCCCAACAATGCTTCACTTAATTTTCAAGTTGTATTCTTCTCCCTGCTACACAGTAAAATTATCGAAAGAGAGGTATTGTACAAAGAATATTGAATTGTTGTCATGGCCAGGAGACTGTCCTGATCTCAATCTTATCGAAAACTTGTAGCACTGGTTGAAAACTCTTGTTCAAATGAGGCTCTCATCAAATAAAAAGGGAACTAATTGAGACTATAATTTTTTCTAGGCATCATAAGGCTTCCCTACTAAGTACTGATAGCTCACTGTATGATTTTAATTTCTTAAAAAAATTAGTTTAGAATTTTTGGTCTTTTGAACAATTTTTACAAATTATACTTATGATAGGAATAGTTAGGATTTTATTCCTAGAAAAACCCAACTTAACAGTCTAATGCATGTTATAACATTTATTATATTGTTCTCCGTTTTTATATTTATCAAAAAATTTAAGGTATTTCTTTAAAAAAATTTTAAAATTCTTGATATTTTATTTTTTCAAGTTTTCTAATTTTTAAATATAAAAATATACATAATTAAAAATTTATCATTTTTCTTGATAATTAGTAATGCTGAATAATCAGTTTTATTTTCGTTTTTCTAATTTGTTTATTTTGTCGAGAATTTGAAAACAAATAGTTTTACCTAATAATTCTGCATTGCGAAATAACTCTCTGTAAAACATGATTAATACTTTTAAAAATATTTTAATCTATTTTTCTCCTCTCTATTTGAACAAAATTCAAAATATTAAAATATTTTCATTTTAATAAAGTTTCTATAGTAATACAAATTTGTGTAATTGTAGTACTTATATCGTTTAACATATAGACTCTTTGAAATTATAAAAGGAATTTTAAAATATGCTTCTTTATTAGTTTAAGAAAGTTAAGCAAAAAATGAGTTGACTAAAACAATGTGGAAATCATTCGATTGAAACAGAGTAGTCTTAAAAGTGAAATTGAAATGTGCTTTAAAATATAATATGTTTCTCTCTGCATTATAAAATCACTAAAATATAATGCTAATTTTTCAGAGTAATTTTATGGGGTAAAAGAAAGCTAAGTTTAGGTCATGTTCTTTAAGATTGTGTGAAGATAGCCTTAAGCCAATCAAAGTGGTTATCTAAACTAAGGATTTAGTATTGACCATGATACATATTCTCATCGCGTCTTCCGAACATTTTATTTTGATCATTTCCATGCATTCATTTCATATTTTACTTTAAAAAAAATATTATTCAGTACTTTCTAAACTAAATCATTTCTATAGATATTGCATACACACAGCAATTAGCAAAACTCATGAAAAAAAGATAAATGAATAGTGTTAGTTTATTTGAACAATTCCCTGTTTTGAAAAACTTTTAAAAGAAGCACAATTTTTCCAAACCAATCCGATTACTTTTCCAGTCCAATTTTTTTTTCGTTCCAGAATGCTTTAAAAGGATACAGAAAAAAATTACGTGAATTTTATTAAAGCCAGTTAATAAACCAAAAATATTTTTTTTTAAAAAAAGTTTCCAACAGATTTAAAGTTAAAAATAATCTTGTGAAATATGCTTTGAAACGAAAAAAAAATACAAACATTTTAATATAGACTACAAAGTTGGATTAGCGCCGTGCATAGTTCCT
The DNA here is from genome assembly GCA_019974015.1 of Nephila pilipes. Lineage (NCBI taxonomy): Eukaryota > Metazoa > Arthropoda > Arachnida > Araneae > Nephilidae > Nephila > Nephila pilipes. Next base: position 16,522 of record BMAW01008973.1, on the reverse strand, counting down.
TATAAGACTTGTTTCAAATTCTAATCGTAGCTTGACGAGTGTCTGATAAAAAGCAAATCATTTTGAGGAACACCTCTGAATTATCGTATCGGGAAAAAAAATTTTTCTCTCACTTAGGAATACGAGTAAGCCATGAAACTATGGCAGAATATTATTTTGGTTCTTAAATGGAATAATATGATCAAATATCTTTGCAGTCATATTGCGAATCGTTGGTCTCATTGTAATTGTGAAAAGGACTCAGACATATTGAAATATGCATGTGTATGATTTTACTTACAAGTTTATACATTTTTCTTATAAATTTTTATACTTTTATAAATCAATCAACAAAACGATTTCTTTTGCATACTTTCAAATTAAGAATTCTGAAAAAAAAATTCATCTAAATAAAACAAAATTTGCGAACAATTTTACGTTTATTAATGGATGAAATATTGTGTTAATATTACGAAGAATAAATAACTTACTCAAGATTAATTTCATTCTAGGCGTAAGTAGTAAATGAAGTTGTCAACAGCAGTCTTTGTCGTATACAAAAAAAAAATAATGGTAACCTATCTTTCGGTGTCATAAAAGCCTGTAAATTCACTTAATCTCATGCTATGAGTAAGTTAATTCTAAAACGTGGAGGAGAAAATCCCCGTTGGCAAAAAAAAACAAAAACAAAAAAAAAATGAAAGGGTATGTCACGTATGAATGCACCGGGGATCACGTGCGCGTGAAAGGTGAAAAGATTTAGTGGCTTTGTCTTACCGTCACCGGAAACGGAGTTTTCCTACAACAAATGTTTAACATCCTCCTTTCTATAAATTATTCACCCTCTTTCGGCTCTTAATCTCCTATTACGTTGTCTTTGTTAAGAACGAAAATTGTCCCTCAAGCAATCTGATTAAATATGCCAGGACAGGAAAATCAAAATCTCATTAATTTACTCGATTAAATGACATTCTTCAGGGAATGCTGAGAATCAAATTATATTTATAGGTCTTGAATTTTCACTCATGTGAGAGTCTCGTAACTTACGTTTTAGTAAAAATGATCATTTAATAAGAGAGTGGTCTCTTTTAATTAATCAGTCTTCTAGTTTATTTTTTTCTCAAAATCCCAATTTAATTTAGGTAAGGTAACAAAAATAACGAAACGTTATAATCTGTCCATATCATAGATCTTTTTTAAAAACATATTTTTTGCACTACCTGTGACTGAGATAAACATAAATAATCTTCTCAGGAAAGGAAACTGAAATTTTACACCCTTCAAACTTACAGAACTAAAGGAGGAAATGGGAAATGTACGTACCGGCTCCTTTTTATATAATGAAAACCCATTTCCAGTTGCTCACACTGTAACGGAATCCCCATTCAGTCTGACTCTTGTGCCAAATTTAATTAAATGTAACTAGCTTTAAAAGTCAATAAATAGTTTAATGACACTCGAGACAAATTTAAATTAATTATTTATTTTCAATTATTATAATATAGAAGATATCTCTCTGGACTTCAATCCTAGACAACTAATTTAAATATCACTGACAATAATAAGTCTTACCGAAGTCTCCAAGTTGTATGTGAAATCGTTTCATTCGACAATTTCTCTATATCATCAACAGTCGATAGCAATCACTCATTGATAGTAGGTGCTTCTTACTAGATCAATACCCACAGTTCACCTTTCTCTCTCTGTTATAAATTTCCTTTTACTTATATATATCATTAGGTCTGAATTAATGTACTTTATTTCAACCTGAATTGAAATAACATAATCACGTTTCATTTGGGTTGAGAAGAAACTGTTATTTCATAAAATCAAACACAAGTCCCTAAGGTTAGTGAAGTAAAAATCGCGAATAGTCCAATGTGATTGCTCCTCGGGGGAATTATTTCAAAACAAAATTTGCGCGAAAAGATTAAGAATACTGAGTCTTCTTCCTTTCTCTTTAAATCAATGGTGCTCCTATGATTGTTACATTCTCTTTCAAATCTTCCCCGTCATAACATGGACTGAACTTAACTAACAGATATTTACCCTAAATATCTGACGAATTATTTCACTCGTCATTTTGTAGTTTATTTTAAAAAAAATTAAGACATTTCTTGTTGTTTGAGTTTTGGTTCCTGTACCAAATCCAGGAGTTTTGGTTCCAGGGAATCTGCCATTGGCCTCACATTCTTGCCAGCATCTTCTAATCGCCGCATCGCTTCGACCCATGTGACGAGCGATTCTCCGATTTCCCCGACCTGCCTTTTTCAAACTCTGACAGTTGCTCGTAATGAGCTCGAATCCTGTGGCAAGGCATTTTTTCAGTCGTTTAAAGTTATCCTAAATCTCAATCCAACAGAAAATTTGATCCTTGATTGAGAATCACTTCTTTTATACACCTGCTGAGTGCGCAATTCCGATGTACTGTAACTCCCACTATTCATTCGTTGGACACGAAATTTTAATCGTTTACATGTTCGGTCCAAATGTCTTTTCATACAAAACATTTATTACAATCGCACATCTCTCTCTCTCCCCTAAAATAATTGTTGCCGGGACTTTCTCGACAGCCTTCACTTTCTTTGGAGAAGATTCAATGAACTCTTTTGTTTGATTGTTTCTTGGTCTCCCGTGCATGTTGATAAATCTTGTTCTGATCCACACAACTCAACGCTATGCGACTTTCGCAACTCGAGGAAGCAGCAGTCAAATTTTGATTTAGCAACAAAGGGTTGCAAAATCTAATCTAATCTGTAAATTAGTGGCAAATTCATGAATCGTATAGTTTAACAGACGGAAACACACATTGGTAGCACTAAACTTTTGAACTAGAAGCACTGTCTTTGTCCGAAAATATGCTTTATGAACCAGTCTCTTATGTGGAGAACTGCGCTCAATTTTGAGTAAATACACACCAATAAACTCAAATGGAGAGGGAAGCAAACACAATTATTAGAAAATGATTTACTATTTCTGATTATCTCAGAATATTTGGAAATGGAATATTCATCGTTCTTAAATTATTAACACGCTAAAATCGTATTTGAAATGTCACGATAGTACTTTAGTCGTAGTTTCATAAATACATTTGTACATTTTGTTTATCAGTATTTATAGCCACTCCAGGCTGAATGCTTCCTCTAGTAGCTGCTTGGAAATTCTGGCTTTGTGCTTTTAAATAGCACTGGTAAAAAGCACAGTACATTAATTTCTCAATTCTTCATTATCCCTTAAAAAAGAGACGTTTCTTAAAGTTTCAACAATTTTTAAATAAAAGAAAGCCTGATTTTGTTTCTTACTTTTACTTTACTTTATAGTTCTATAAATTCTACTATTCTTAGTTCTATATAAAAAAAAATGTGGTTGTTGTCTAAGAAATAATTTAATTCATTAAAATATTTCAAATTTTCAAGGTGGTAAAACATTTTCTTTCCTTTTATATCCTGTTCAGAAATATAAATATTTATCATTTTTAAAGCATTTTCCACACTCACGCATTAAATCATGTTACATTTGAAGTCTTAAATTGTACTTCGAGTTGTCTTTTTATTTTATGTTTCGACGAACCAGAGCAGATTCCAGGATTTGACGTAGAGTTTAAATACCTTTATAGACGATAGTTTATAAGCATAGATCAATTGAATCACGTAAAATACAATTTAAAATTCAGCAATTGAAATATACGTTTTTTAAAACATTTTTAAAAGGGTAAAACAAATGATAATCTTATAAATATTTACATTTTTCTTTTCAGAGGTTTGAGGGGAAAAAATTGAAATTGTATTTATGGAATTGCAATTATTATCCACATTTTTGTCATTGCTTCTGCTTTGTAACGAGGAATTAATATTTAAAATACTTAATACATTTGCGCTCAGATTTGTAAATAGTATGTCTGTATCAACATCGTACTAGAGTACCTACAGAGTAAAAAAGAATACACAACTGGCCTCAGCTATAAAGTTCTGAGGAGAGTGAGTGAAAGTTAAAAAACTTTCATTTAAATTCTTTGATTCCTTCCCTATCGTTGAAAATATAAAAACTCAAAAACGGTGATTATTAAGACAAAGATAGATTCGATACTTCAAACACTTCCAAGAAACTAAAAGAAACTTTACTTCTATACTTCAAAATTTTACTTCTATTATTCGATACTTCAAAACTTTCCAAGAAACTTTTTTTCATCCTCTTCCTACCGAAAACTTTCTCAAATATGTTTTCACTTACCTTATCAGTCCAATTCCTGTACAGTGCCCACACTAGTGACTTCCTCACCTCTTCAACATTATGCACTAGACTTTGTGCAGAAGACGCAGTCATTTGTATGCCAAGTGTTTTGCCTTCACACTACCCACATCAAATGACAACAGCATTTCAAAATGTTCCAAAATGACTAACTCTCTGCAGGATCTCCACCAATCCTTAAAAGTCAACTCTATGATCATCTTAAAAAAGGGGGATATCAAAACAATATTGTATAACTCAGATTATTCAGAAAAATATTCCTTGGGATAGGGAAAATACATATGGGAGGAATTCTAGACAGTAAATTAATCTTCAAATGCCACATGCTGCAAACGAAGAGAAAGCTCGAAAAATGTCTCTTTAGAAAATACCCTAACATTTCCCTCAGAAGCAAAAGATTGCTACATCAACAATATTTACAAGCGATCCTCAGTTAGACCTGACAGATTTGAGGCGCATCATTTAACACAAGCATAAATTTTCTCCAATTACTTATAAGCAGACAACGTCATCTCAAAAGATACAAGATTTCTCCCTTCCGCGTAATGACTTGAAAATCAAATTTATTCTCGAACTATAAGAAGGTTATAAAGCTCTTTTCACGAGTCAGTTGATCACCATGGCAACCCCTCTTTCAACTATTAAGCGAGAAACTAAAATCCATACCAATTTTAGAAGCCAACCCTTTACGGCGAGAACTCCATCTTTCACTCATTCTAGGTGACACGCCATCCCTTTATTTTTTTTATTATAATTAATTTCACCCCTTCGTTCTTTCCCCCTGCTGGTGTCCCCGCGCGCCCTTTTGTTCGATGCCTTGGCCTCTCATGTGTTTGTTTTCCATCCGTTGTGTATTTCTCCATCTCTCTCTGTCTCTCATTGTCAATTTAATCTTCATTGCTCGCTAACCCCCAACCGCAAGGTCGCTCCTCTTTATCCTATTAATTTCCAATTTTTTTTTTCGCTAAGTGTTGTTTAATCGCTTCTAACAAGCCGGTCCTTTTCTTTTTATTACATTTATTTTCTCCAGTTTTCCTTTCAAAAAATTCCCCCTTCTAATGAAATATTATTACGCCCAAAGGAGTCGCATAGTCTCGATAGTTTTGATACGAAGGTACTGTATCAGGTGTCGTCATCTTCTTCGATTTGTTCAAATTTGTTCTTTATTTGATTATTGTTCAAAATTACAAGGTCCATTGCCAATAACCCTCGTATTTCTCTACTGTGATGTCAACTCAAAATGAAAGAATTTAAGATGTTTAGCAGCCAAACTTGACGAAAAAAAAATACAAGACCCCAAAAATGTTTTTAAAAATATCTAAAAAAAAAACTTTCACACCAGAATGTCTATGTAGCTTAAAAAGACGATTTTTGAACACTCGATTCAACAGTTTATAACCAGTTTAGATTACATATCGAAGTACTTCATTCGCCTTATCTCAATTCGTCTGGAAATAGAGATAAGTAATACATCAAAGTTATAATTATGTTGAAATTATCGCATGCGCACGAATGAATCCACTGATATTTTGCTAAAAATACAAAATAAAGAATGCAGAATTTGCAGAAATAATTAAATAACTAAGCTTTCAATGTATTAAAAACCTCTCTTTTCTTACTTTGTCCCTAAGTCACAGAGAGAGGGTTCTCAAAAAAAAAAGAATGCTGAGAATCATGAAAATTATCTTGAGTGAGCAATCCAGATTTTTAGTAACATCGAATAAGTGTATGGATGTATTAACTGAGAAATATGAGAGTTTCTGAAATATTGATACATATTACAGAAAACTCTCGTAAAGTATGACCAAATACTTACTTAGGGCGTAGTTAGAATAATCCTGGATTAGAATTATTCAATAAAAAATTCAAAATAATTCTAATTATCCGTCTACTTATTAGTTTTATATCATTAATTTTAATAATTCAATTGAATTTTTATTATGTTAAAGTAAATTGTTATGTAAATTTGTAATATCAAGAAAAAAATCTTCTTTACAGTAGGCAAGCAAAAAGAGTGAGAATCTTACGAATTTCTAACTTTTTGAATTGTTATATATAGTTACTTACAAAAATAAAGCTTAGGTAGCTGCTAGGTAATCTATACAATTCACCTCTAAGTTGAAAAAATACTTGTATAAGAACAAAATAATTTTTATTCAATTTTAATTTGTAGTATCAAATATTTTGCCTAAGAATGATGAATGTAATTTTCTTTATTTAAAAATTGAATATCTTTTGAGAATATTCTTCAAGTCCTTGAAATCACGAGGAACTGTTATATATATATAAACCACTAAAATTCGCTATTTTTAGGGTATCCAATTCTAGAATTGTGTGCATTTATTTCATTCTTAAGAACTATCTATAGTTATATAAGAAACATCGTTAAGCGTTCTTAGAATTTCTTTTTGAAATTTCATTGTTTAGTTATTTTTAAAATCTCCATTGTCTTAATTCTTAAGCCTTTTTAATGATATTTCGTCTTTTTATTGATTTAATTATGCTCATGTACATGATTATGAAGTATTTTTTTCGATTTTTTCCTTCTGCATGATTCATTTATTTTTGCTTTAAAAGTCTGTTTGCTTGCTATACTGACTTCATTAAAAATCCTCTGGTAATACTTAATACAAAAGAACGCAAACGATATATCAAGTAAAGGAGAGCTTTATACTGCAGGAAGTTACCTAGAAATTTTCCGCTTGTGTTATAATGATTATTTTTAGGACAAAATAGCTGCAGCCAGTTTCACAAATGTTTTTGCAGATAGTATATTTTAGCGAACATCAAAAGTAAAAACCGAGGATGAAATTATCTGTTGAATAGAGCGAAGTATTAAGTCAATAGATAGCGACTGAGCGTCAAAACGCGCTTTAAGTAGCTTTAACTCTTCTGTTGGAAATAATTTACTTGAACACCGCTGTGTCTCGCCTGTAGTGAGAGAGCGCATGGGATCATGGGAAAGATGATCAGATCACATCGTTTCAATTCTAGACCGCGAAAGGCTGGTTTTCTGTCTTGGATGTAATTTATCCTCCTGTCCCTTAAAGCGGGATAATGATAGTATGGGCTGTTTGGAGACCTTTATATAATTGCAAATAATCTAGGTAACAAATTATGTATATAATAGGCGCGTAGAGATTGCTATAAATGTGGAAGAGAGACACCATTCTCCCTCTTGTTTTGAACTTTGGATTTATATTTAAAACGCTTGTAAATATATCTAGACCAACTGGAAACGTGACTGTAGAAGTGGAGAATAGAAGTTAACTTAGAAAAATAGATAGAAATCATATTAAAAAAAAAGAAATATCTATGTTAGATAACATATCTTGATCCTTGATATCAGCTGATGAAGTCAAATATCTATCAATGCTACTCGCTCGCGATATTAAAAAAAAATAGTTACAAATTTTTGAATAAAGTTCCAACATGTATACCCCTTGTCGAATGCAGTTCAGCTCTGTGTCTACAAAAGAAAGCCTTCTTAATAAAAAAAAAGTTTTTTACGGCCAATTCTACCGCTTCTCCGCCAACCGTAACTCTACCCTCAATTATATCGATGCTCGTTCCTCTTTTCAGTAACGACCCCTCTCATTTCTGCAATCTAATAATTAAAATCAACAGATGACACCTGTTTATTTCCATGGCGAATATATTTGCCAGCACACAAAACATTTACTCTTACTACGAATTATATATTCAATATAGTATTTTTCTTGCCTATAAAAATTCAGTTAACTTATGCAAACTTATTTTTTAAAGATTGTGGAAGAGAAAAACAGGAAAAAAATGTACTTATTGATAGTTTCTGTTATATATTTTTTTTTCAATTTCTCTTGACGTTTTAACATTTGTATATCAATGAATTGAATATAAAAAAGAAATATTAGTTGAATATTAGTTTATTTGTACAAATAAACTAATGCATAACAGAGATCCTGCTTTCTAAAAGTATTTTTTTTTAAATTAATTTTGAACAGTTCGAATAAATTCAGTATTCATTCAATTGAGCATTGTATTTTATATTTTCTAACATCCACTTCATTAAGTATATGTTTTAATTTTGTAACAATTTTTTTTTTCTTTCTCGAGTACTGTTATTAGAGTTCAATTATAAAATATTCTTTTTTTCTTGTGCACGTAGCGTTTTGCTTAGTAATTAAGTCATTTAATAAAAATTTAATTTTTTACTATGCAGAGCTATTATGCAAATAAATTACCAAACAATGATGATAAGAATGCTGTTTCAAAAATATATTTCTAACATTTTTGATTCATGCAAACTTATGAGGAAACCTTACCCTAGGAATGACAGAATATAAAAATAAAATAAAATGAAATAAAATACCTTATTTTAATTTTAAAGCTTTTATAAATATTTTTAAAAACTTTCATAGTTCCAGTAGTATTATTTGCCACCCAAAAGGCTATTTTTTTTTATGGTGGAGCGTTTTGGCGTACCACATCACTTTTCAATTTGTTACCGTTTGCTTCAATTTTAATTACATTTAGCTTAAATATATTCAATTCAATAATTTGTTGTTTGCTTTAAATTTAATTACATTTTGCTTAAATATATTCAATTTAATACTTTATCACTTCCTTTAATTTTAATATTAAAAACGTTTACGAATATCCATTTCTTGATATCGTTTACTTTAATTCTTATATTTATTTGAGTGTTTTATTGATAAATATAAAAAAAATGTGCACCTTAGGTGAATAAACCTGTTCTTTACAAAATTTGTATAGAAATTTTTAAGTTTTTATTTAGCGTAACGTTTTAATTTTCTTTCCCAGAGTGCGTCGTATTATTTCATTTGATCTTCTAAATGCAATAAAGAGTTCGAATTCAGGAGGAATATTTTTCAATGGTTTTCTGCTTCTTAACACAGCATGCGGTTTTAGGACGTAGTAATCGTTCTATCCCCCGCCTCTTCCTAGATATTGCAGCAGTAGAATTGAACACACGAGAGACATCCGATGAACTTTTTTATCTACTAAGAGCTGCTGCACTTGGCTGAGAACTCTTTCAGAGTGAAAATCGTTGGGTTTTTATGTTACACTAAAACACAGCATAACACTATTCCTGGTAATGTAAAGAAAACTTTGAAAGATTTTAGAAATTTTTATTGGAAATAATTAAACAGAATTGTAACACGAATTTTAATGTTATCTGTCCTGATTTTGAACCTGGGAACTCCCATTCTGTGGTTCAGAGTTCAACGTTTGCGGCATCAATGCTCGAAAAATTCGTGATAATAATCTTTCATTATTATTGGTCGTAATTGCCGAATGATCATGTTTTGTTTTCGTCGAGTCAGGAATACGATTCCTGATTCCGCTAAGAACCGTCATCAAATCTGAGGAGGCTCCCCGAGCTCTCGTTGGCTTTCTTATACTCCCTCTTACAAGTTGGTGTGGGAACATGAAGAAAGGAGAGCCAGCTCGGGTGTCGTCACCTGACTATGGGTATAAATTACGAGATCCGCCACCAGTAGTTATCGTGTAGACTCTAAGAGTGAAATTAATAGACAGTCATTATTATGTAGAATTCTAATTAAATCTAAAACCCTTGTTCGTTTTTCTCACCTATGAAACATTTACCTACAAAATTAATTACATTTTTTAAAAAAATGTTTTTAATATACCTTTATCACTGAAAATCAAGTATATCCAGATAAATACATTACCCTCATTCACTGACGTGGCCAAAAAATCATTAATGCAAATTATTTTTGAGTAAATTACACACGAAAATAATTTTATATTACACCTTCAAAACTTTCATTTTAACAATTACGTAGTTTTCTTATTTAATGGAATAATAAAACTTTCTGTAGGATATCATCTAAACTTTACTTTTATGTGTGTTTGTCTTGTAAGTTTATGTGTTTATAATAAGAAATTGAAAGTTTATCACAAACAATATTGTGCTAATGAGTAATTTCTTTCAAAAGTATTGCTTGAAAAAATTATGATGGTCAAATTTGATTGATTGATTAGTTTTTCAACGTCACACAAGGAGCAACACGAGAACTATTGGTGACGAACCTCCTGATTTTGAATCTCTGTCAAGGGATGAGAACGACACCTGATCTGGCATCTCCTTCTCCAATATTCTACACCATGCTAAGGGAAAGACTTAACGCGCATTACCCCGGTTTTAGTGGCATAAATGTTCGAAAACCTGAATCGATGAAACAGCCGGCTGCAAATCCGAGACCTAGACCTCTAGACTAGCCTGATGGTCAAGAAAAATTTGACAGGAATTTAATTAAATTATTGTGATGTTATTTTCGTCATTTACAAATTTTCTACTTCTTTAAAATTTTATAGCCAAAAAAGAAAGAACTTATTGTTCTGAATTAAGTATTATTCAATATGGTAGGCGAACAAATCATTTCTAGAACAACTTTAATTCCATTAATTGAGACAAAAATATCAAATGTGTGAATTATTCCATACAGCCGTATCTATTTTCTGACACAAATTAAGTAGTCTGTGCATCTGATGTTAAGTAAAACGTGATCTGATGTTAAGTAAAAATAAAGTTTATTTAACCTACAGATATTACACCGAATAAATATAACAATTTTATATCATAGATATTATTAATAAAACGAGTTTTAAGAAAAAGGATAACTTAACGTGTGACGTAAAGCTATTCGCAATTTCTCTTCACCAACCTTCGAGACTTTAATCTTTATAACTCGGCGGTACATATGCAATAGGGAGAAAAAAATGGTCACTTGCTTCGGCTGCAGTCGAACTGCTCTACCTAGCTATCTAGAGACCGATCTTCCCCTCTTTTTTACAGCAGACCCTATTACAACTTTCCCTGACCCTTTTTATGAATTTTATTCTATTGTCCATAATTGGGTGGGGGATATTTTTAGCCAACGTTATGAGTTGTGCAAGAAATCCTTATAATTGGCGACCCTTAGGAACAACCAGATTAAAAAAAAAAATACTCTAACCGTTAACTTTACGCTGTCTATGAACGATAGATTTTCTTTTCTCTTGTTTTTTTCTTCGATTTTTTTAGAATGCCTCAAAAATTTCTCACAGAGATAGAGTCTGACGAAATATTTAGATGAAGAAAATGTTGATGATAGTGATTCAGAGTTTGCAGTTGAATTGGAATATAGCATTTTTGAAGATAATAATGAGGCTGATTTAGATGTAATTGTTGATTTTGATGAGGTAGTAGAAAACTTATTTCCATTTTAAAAGGTTGAAGGCTTTGTAAATGCATTAATAGCATTTATAGGTAAAGTTAGATTAAAAGTTAATGGCAGCAATTTTAAAAATAAAAGTGATTTTTTAAAATTGATGTTCATCGATAAAATTTTATCAGTTCTGGTTGATGAAACTAATAGGTATGCATTTCATGTACTTAATCTTCTTGGAGAAACATCTGATAAAAGGAAACATGCATCTTCAAGGAAATAATTTCTGATATAAAGGAAATTTTAAAATTTCTTGGTTTACTTTTACTGAAAAAGACAGTATGCAATACTATTGGGCAACTAATAATCTGATAGGAACTCCATTTTTCAGAGAAGTGATGACTCGTGATCATTTCCTAATGATATTAAAATTTGTACACTTTTCCGATAATAGTTTAAAAGAAAGTAGATTCTCCAAATTAGGACCGATTGTAGAAAATAAGAAAAATACTTGACCGTTTTAACACAACATTTAAAGAAGTGTATAATCACACAGAAAATTTACCTTTCAATGCTTTTGGACAGATACTATGGCTTGGCTATTCATCGAAATATAAAACGTACCATATGTGATATGGTTAAATTTGTATGGTCAATTTATTATAATAAACTATCAACGAATGCGAACCCACAGCATGGATTATGCTCATCCAGCTTAGATACTTAGAGTGGGCATAATACAGCTTTACTGTTGAGGAAGACTTAGTTACACAAGCATTCACTGCCTGAATTTGTGCCTCTCGCTATTTAGTCTATATTTAAATTCAAATTATTTTTAAATGATACTTACATATAGGAAATCAAATTAATTCTAAATAATCTATAATTTCAAAATTCCGAAACCTTTAACTAATAGTTCGATAAAGAACTTTCCAATTAATAATAACATATTGCTATATTGCATTAAAATATTATTTTGCAAATTATATTGAAAAATAACTTTATTTGAATTTTTTTTTTCAAAATGTGTATTCTTAGGATTCTGTTACACTTTATTTAATTTACTCTATCCATGAACCACATTATGAAATGAATTTATTTTCTACACTGTGAGTTTAATTTTTTGGTAAAAAATATTCAAAAATTTTAGATACAGCAGAATATTAGTATAACAGTTATGGAAAATTTAAATCATAAAATTTAAATCTATATAAATTTTAATAAATTTAATTTTTGCAATTTTCATTAACTTCGGGTTTTTAAAATGATATATGTTTTGTATTCTATAATTTGTTCAAGGTTGTAAGTACAATAAACTTTATGCAACATGTACCGAAAGGCTAGGACATAACTTATTAATGCAAATAAAACAACTGATTATTAAATGCTCATACGTAATTACTTATGTTTGTAATTGTGTTTTCTCTGCGCAAACTGATAGATAAGTATATAAATGTGGCAATGCTGAAATTGGATTAGAATTGTTCTAATTTTAAAAAAAGGTTGCGATCCTTTAAAGATAGTTGATTTGATGCTTGCTTTAGGCAGGAAAATCAACAGGAAACATGTTATCAAGTAAGGTATCCACTGCTAAAAAAACGAAACACTGTAAATTCCTTTGAAGCTAGTAAGGGGAAAAGAATTAAAAGAACTCAAGAAATGGAACATTATAAGCTTGCTGAAAGTAGTATATATGATCCTGGTGCTTTTTGATGTACATTACGCAATTTGAATTTTTTTTATTATTTTTTTTTTTTTTTTACTTTTTCATTTTTTTAGAAACAAAAAAAAAATTAAGCTTTCATGCTGGATTTCTCAGAAATTATGTATTATATCAGTTTAAAATTTCATATACATGTTTAAAATATGTATCTCTATGACTTATAAATCAATTTTTATACAAATTATTAATAGAAAATCTTTTATTTTAAATTTAGTTTGACTTTTTCTTAACACTTTATAATATTTTATATAAATACGTAATATTTTAGTAATTGTATTTCATTTTTTCCCTTTAAATGCCTTTAAAATATGTATAACTTCAGAATTGAACTAGATAACATTACTTTTGTAAGATTTAATCAAAATTGCATTTCAAAATGATGGGAGCGGTAAAATATAGATTTTTTTAATTTTCAAAAAATATCAAAATTATTTTTCGTTATAACCTTTGTATGAGTTTCTTCAAGTTACATAAAAATGTGAGAAAATATGTAAATATATATATATATATATATATATATATATATATACATATATATATATATATATATATATATATATATATTCAAATGTCTGCTCTGATTCTTTGATAAACTACATTGTTTTGAAAAATGATATTTTTTCGTATACACGGATAGGTGTTATTTTTCCTGAAACCCTTAAAGTATTAGGTGTATTAGACAAACGATTTTTACCATTTTACCTATAGTTTCTTCCTTCCAACGCAAATGTTAAGCTTTAGAAGCCCGATTAAAACCGGGATGCTTAAGAGATCTATTGTTTGGATTATTTTTAAAAGTCATTCTAAATACCCCTACAATTGGAGCAAATCTGGCAAGAAATACTACAGGAGACGATAGGGAACTTTATCACACTCTGCCACGTAATGTATTTGCTTGCATTCAAGCTAGAGGTGGGTCAACAACTTATTGGGCTCGTTACTTTGTAACTAAGTAACTCGGAAATAAATGATTCAATTTTTAATAATTTCAATTGATGATGAAATAAATCATATATATATATATATATATATATATATATATCTGTGTGTGTGTGTGTGTGTGTTATCTTAGAACCATTCAAAAGGAAGAGAGCCTTTTGGTGCCTCCGTAGCATTTTTTTTTCATCACTCCTCTATGATATCTGGTAACATATTGCAACTGCAATATGTTACCAGGTATCTAAAATGTTGCTAAAAATCACCGCACAATTAAAGGCAACATTAAAGAATCCCAAACACTGTATGAATTCGCTGTGAATATTTTTTTTTAGCTTCTGGAATAGTAGATAAAATTTTCGGGGTTGAAATAAACTATATATATATATAGCATTGTTAGTAACACCATAAATCTACGGATGTTACTCTTCGATTCATAGTTGCCAAAAGTGACTTCGCACTAATCTGAGTCCTGTTCGATACTGAACCTTCTAAATACAGTTGTTCTGGAAGAGTTAAGGGAAGGAAGCTGAATTTTCAACCCATACCATAACCTAATTAATGCTGTTTAACATATTACAAATTAACCAACAGATACAGATAATTTTTACCTGCTTATACAATTCATGACCTCTTTTGAGTAATAATATTGCAAATGAGCAAGTGATTCAATTGCAACCAATCTTTATCTTCTCATTCAGAAGAGTAACCGAAGGAAAATCATCAAGAATGCGGCAGGCAAAAGACCCACTATATCTACGATATACATCACATTCAGCGACTCGGGAAGCAGAACCTATTAAATGAATTTTTTTTCAAAATTACAAAATTTCTCATCTCTCTGCAATCCCCATCCATCGAAGCGAATATAAAAAAAGTATATATACATAAATTTCTTAAGCTACCACTTCAACAAAAAAAAAAAAAAAAACTCTAGGCAAGTGTAAAAACCAAAGACATGCTATCTTGCACATCTTTTCAACGTAATAGTTCAGAGCCCACCTGGACTAAGGACTCCAGAAAATTTCGTCCTATGTTTACTCCCCATTAAACTGAAGTTCCACCCTGAGTAAAGAGCTGCTAGAATGTCTTTTCAGATTCTAATTGGCTAATCTCACCTTTCCCTAGCTTTGACGTAGATGCGTGCCAACTCCTTGTTTCTGCGATCCGCCACGCACCGCCCGCTTTCTCTCTGTAAGACAAAGAGTTTACCGTCACTTCATAATTGACCATTTTATCGGTTTATTTCTAGTGCTTTCAGCTAATTCGATTAGGAAAAAAAGTAAAAGGTATGTTTACATAATTTATTATCTTGATTTTAGCAATAGTGTTTAAGATAATATTCTTGATATATAAGCCATTTACCTACAATTCTTATTGTTTGATCCCTTATCTCTCTTTCTATTGAAAGGAATTTAAAATACTATTTAAGGAAGATATTTAAAATAAATAATAATGTTTTTAAAAATTTTATTGAAATTTGTTTGATTATACTTCAGAACAAAATTTCCCCTTAAATGTGTTGAAAACCTTTTCTGATATCAAAATTTCGAAGAACGAATACCAAGTCCTTAGTTACTAGTGAATGTTCAGTGACGCCATATAATAAAGTAAAATTAACAGCAATATCAAGAAAACTTTTAAGACCTTAGGTCTGCTGAAATAACAAATTACATTTAAAATTAATTTTCAATCAGTCTAAAAGTTTTTTTATTATTTTTTATGTATTAGGAATTTACTTTTTTTCCTTCAATTAAAATTAATATAAATATAAATTATCACAGAATTTCTATATTTATATAAAAATTATGCTTTGAAAAATCTTCTTAAAAACATTGAAGAATCTGTTTGAAATTTCATACTATCGCTTCGTGAACTTCGATAAATTATTTCGCTTAAATTAGAATATTAAATTTAAATCGTGGTTTTTAGTTTGTAATAAACTTATGTACTGTTTTATTTTATGGGTCTTACGGTCTTGTAAATCTTCAAATGATCCCACCAAAACAGCATTTCCAATTATACACCAGCGAAATTTAATTTTGATATAAGTTTTTGCTTCGTATTATTGTAATTACATTTCCTCACTTATGTTTAATAGTTGTATTAAAAAATATTTAGAATGCTTGTAAAATTTTATCCTCATTGTGTTTATATTTTTAAAACAGCACCATTTGTTAATTTATTCATTTTAAATTATCAAAAAAGATGTATAACAAAAAGTATTCATCCTCAACGCATTCATTATTTAGGCTTATTTTAAACACTAAATAATTAATATGTACGCAATAAAAATATTTATTTTAAACAATTCTAATTTCCTTTTCTACACATTTGTTTATTATTTGATATACAATTATTAATTTACAAATATAATACGTTCTTTCCATTTGGTTCATAAGTCTTTGTTATGTGTAAAAATTTATCTATATAAAAATTAGGCTATAACCATCTAAAATAC
>BMAW01008968.1:0-12449 GCA_019974015.1 Nephila pilipes | reverse complement strand
TCCAGGAAATTTAATGAAAAATAATCGAGAAATAAATATTTTGGATTTTACAGCTTCCGGGTTTGTTTCTTTGAATAAATTTAAAAAGACTTCGATTTTTTTAGAATTAATGTCAACATTATAATTTAGAAAATCAAAAAGAAATGCAAAAAATATTTTTAGCATTTTAATTTATTACCAAATGTTAAAAACTAATGACAGTACAATTTTTATATTCCATTAAAATCAATATAATAAATATAAATTATATAAAAAAAAGAATAAATAAAATATAAAAATTTATATAAAAAAAATTAAAAAATTTTATAAAAAAAAAAGAAATTTAAAAGTTGAAATAGTTTTTTTGTTTCTAGTATTTTATTTTAAAAAATAATTTTGACATTCTTCTTAAAATTGTATGTAATTGTATACAAATTATTAAACATCAGAAAGAAAAAAATTCACTCATATCTTTCGACTACAAAATACATTTACCGAAATATCTAGAAATATGTTCACTGTACAGCGTAAAATAATTTTATTTTACATTGCAATTTTAATTATACAATCGACCGCGGTTGACTAGTGATTTGATAACTCACGTGTCTGCTTAACTCGCCGTTTTACGATGGTTCTCTTTTTTGAGATTCAGATTAATCTTTTACACGATGATGTCAAGAAATCCTGTTAAGACAAGGCATTACTTTTTATTACAACGTTTTCATGTATTTCACTTGGTGGTGTGTCTGTGTGTGTATCAGTGTGTCATCAAATTTTCGATCATTAATTTAACCAACTTCCCATCAAGTTAGAGCTCTGAAACTTTGGGAATCATTTTTACGCGCCTAACAATGCAATATTTAGACATTTGTGACAAGTTTCAGATAATATTTCAATAAATTTTTGAATAATGCAGTTTAGCCCAACTACTTAGGGCGATTTCAAAAATTGCCAATCTTGACCTTTTTTTTTTCTCTGCTGAACGTTAAGTCCACAAAGCGGACCAGGGTAACCACCTTTGGCAAAATACCGCCAAATAATTCCTGTCGCCATGGGAGGTTGGGCTAAACTGCATTCCATTTATTTAAATTACTGGATGAATTAATTAATTTTAGTTAGTTTTAACGTTTTTTCGTATTTCACTTGGTATGTGTATCAGTGTGTCACCAAATTTTCGATCATTAATTTAACCAACTTTCCATCAAGCTAGAGCTCTGAAACCTTGGGAATCGTTCTTACTCGCTTAACAATGCATTATTTAGACATGTGCGATAAGTTTTAACTAATATTTCAATGTTTTTTTTAAAAATAAACTTTGCCACCATATAAAAACGTTGGTTTCTATTTATTATATTGAGGGATAAACCTACCATGGGATTCCAATTTACAATAAAAACTCATACTCTGATTGAGAAAAATTTGAAACACGACAAAGAAATGTCAAATGGAGCTTTCGCAACAAAAAAAAACGAGCAAAAAAGAGGCATAGGTGTAGAGTAGGAATCTTTTACGAAAGCAGAACTAAAAGAAATAAACCAGCAAAAGAGAAGGCATCAGGGAAAACCTTAAAAAGCATCGTAAAATAGACAAGCAGAGACCTGATCAATAAGAGAGACTTGAGAGAACGACATAGTCGCTAAACTTGGAAAAAACACGATTACGAAGGAAAATCTGAAAGTAAGAAAACAAAAACACGAGCGGACAGGAGATTTTTTTTTTTTTTTTTAAAAAAAAAAGCCTGAAACGCTTAAGAAAAATTATTTTAAAACGAGGTTACGGAAGCAGGGTTGTTGAAGGGGAAGTGACGAGGGGCTGCAAGTCCCCAGATTGTAAAGTGCAGACAGTGCTTTTCGACACAAAAGAGAGAGGATATAAATTTGATTGAGCGGAAATGAACAAAAGGTTAAGAAGCATCCTATGAAAATCTGGGGCTAAGAGAAGATCGACTCTTTCATATTTTTTTTTGGATTTGAATGTTTGGATTGGATATGAATCACCATTTCACGGAAAGTGAAATGTTCCAGTGTGTATTTTTCAAGCGATTATTTTCGAAACCAGTGAGATTAGTTGTTGGTCCAACCATTTTTAGTTGGTCAAATTTTTAGCGCCATAAAGATTTTTGTTTCTTGTATAGGTGTTATTCATAATAATTAAAATGATGTCAAAAAAAGTATAAACGTTACGCAGAAAATTGATATCGATATTGAATTTACTTTATCACACAAATTTAATATTAATACAGCAATTTCCGGTTCACTTAAGTCGTGATTTAGAAACCATGGACCCCCGACTACAACGAGTTATCAGAAGCCAATTATTATAAGTGATCAATCGTTATTTATAACCTCTTAAGAAATTCACCGTTATTATGCATTCATTATATAAAACACAAAGGTTAAACGTGTTTAGATGATGACAATTTTTCTTAATTTATTGATCATTCCTAAACCAATACAAGCCACGGTAAATCATACAAAATCTCCCTTGACAGCAATTATGCGAATGTGAAAGACCTGTAGTCATGGTTGCGAGCTTGTAGTGGGTAATGTAAAAGTCAAGCCGCATGTTAGTCGTGATTCTATAAAAGACTCATCGCGATGAGAGCTTGATGCATCCGCATCGCGTTGATGTTAAATCTGCCAAGACTCAAAAATCCTCCCGTTTACATACAGAATGGGATGGAGCTCATCTGATCGTAGCTCAAAATTACGAAACAGATAGAAGCCAAATCAGACTTCTTTCTTTCGAATACTACATGTTTTACAAACTACAAAATTGTCCTATTGTCCATATTTTCATGAATAATCTCATGGATCTGCTCATAGTATGGAAATTCAAAAGTGCCATGCTCGCGGCCAGGTATCATGCTCGTCATTCGACGGTGGTTCAAATTTTGAAGTCTACCACAAATAAAGTTGATCCATTTCTAAAGAACATCACTGTAGTAATTGCCGCCTATTAATTGTATTCAAAGTTATCGAGTGATCCTGTCTAAAGGTGGAGGAACCCACTGGTTGTATTCGTAAGTATCACGTGATCGTTTCATCAGGTGGATCGCTCCATAGCCCCCGTGTCGTTTCTTAGCGCGTCGTTAATAAACATTTGATCATTTGACAGTGATTATCTTTATATGACTTATTCTTTTGAAATGAAATATAAGTATAACTTTTCAAAATTAATTTCTTTTATGCTATAGAGAAGTTTAAACATCATCGGCGACTGATTTTTTTTTTTTACAACAATCGCAATACAACTCTTCAGCTCTCTCTCTCTCTCTTTCTCTCTCATGAGCTTTATAATCAATGAAGTATTTCCTAGACTTTGAATTTCTCACAAAAAAAAAAAAAAAAAAAAAAACTTAGACGAGTTCATATAAAAATGTCTTACACTTCCTGCTATTACTAGAGATTTCCATTGCTCCGCCATGAAACTTAATTAAACAATTCTTTTTAAACTTTAAACAAGCTCTGAAAATTCCGAAAACACACTCGAAGAATTGAAGAATGGATAATATACTTAGTTTTGCATCAAATAACAGTTATAACTGTAAATCATGATTAAAATAAAATAGAAGTAAAATTATTGTTAAAATTACGTAAATTAGTTTGTTAAAATGCATAAATTATTAAGTTATTGGGTTAAATTATTCATAAATTATTAAATTAGATTAAAATAAATTGTTCAATGGAAAGTTTTGTAAAGAACAGATATATCCACCCAAAAAGTGCTAACTTAAAAAAAAAGTTATTCATATCATCCATACAAAGAAAAGACTGTGATAACTAAATGCACTACCATACACTCCATACAATTTAAATTATATTTTAAGACTTTTTGTAGAGATTATAACATCGGTTGTTATATTTTCACGTGTAGCATAATATTTTGGATTGGTATGCAGTTCTAAATCGATCATTTTAAAGTCTTAAAAGAATTCGTCACTTTGTCCATCTGCAAAGTTTAAGCTGAAATCCATACCAAGTACTGTTTTGAATCGACTGTACGATTCCTCGCCTAACATTTCTCACACTCCTTCCACAATATCGTCTGAATCTGTTCCTGGAGGAGGGTACAAAAAACCAATTGAATTTTGCTATTTAGATTGACGTATGCTGATAACACACCATTTTCAGTTGAGCGATAAAAAAAATCGAATTGTTCATTATAATATTAGAACTAAAGCAAACGATAAAATATTAAAATAAACAATAATATTCCTTTCAGCCATTAAAATGAAAGTAAATGATAAATTATTAAATTGAATATATTTTAAGTCCAATGTAATTATTGCTGCAGTAGAGTGACAATAAAATAAAACACTAATACCTCGATAAGTCAACTAATATTTGAAGCAGAATGAATCTAATTCAAACTGAAGCTATTATGAATCGATTGGAAGAAATAAAAGATTAAACAAGTCATGTGTATTTAACACTATTTTAAAAAAGTGGTCTGGGACATCCTTTTGTGGTTGTACGAAACAAAAACCTCTATGATAGCTGTTAACAAAATCACGTAAATATAATTATTAGATATCGTTTTTAGTGGAGCATCTTCGAATTACAATAGCTTATTTGAGATTAATAATATATAGTAATGGCTTTTATTTCAAATATTTTTCAATGTTTGTTGTTCCATTTTCTTGTATTTGTTTCCATTTTAATAAGTTTTGAATAGAGCGTAGGCTATGCATAATTTTAAAATAATGTTACATGCATTTCTGTGACTTGACAAGAAGGTCACAAAACACGTACATATTAACACAAAAACACTCGCACATCAAATTATCTGTTTCATAATTATTTTGCTCACGTTCATCCCTGGTGAGTACGGACATCACGCATCCGAGAGACCTCAGTGATCTTTTTCCCGTTCTCCGTTCCCTCCCTTAAAATTATAGCTTATTATTTTATCAACAATTGTTTGGCGCAGTTTAGTCAGATTTGGCTCTTGAGCCATAAACTTACTATAAATCAAAATGTTTATATTCATTCAAATGTCTGAATATGATGTGTGACTTTATATTATTATTATATTGATTGTGCGATTGTTTAGTAAATCAAGAGGAATAAATCTAAATTTTCATTCGGCAAGATGTTTCAATTTTACTATTTAATAAAGTAAATGTGGATTAAACTTGTCATTAATTAGCACATTAAGGTACACGATGTATTAAATTTGTTCACAAATACATATTTATATAAAGAATCTTGAGGGTGATTCAAAAAGTACTTATTTTTGGCAATAGATGACACTACTAAGGCAAGTTGGTATAACCATTGTGTGCTGTTTTCTACGAAGGATGTTCTGAAAGTAAGTTTCATCATTTTATTTGAAGGAGAAGATGGTATACCATGTGAAATAAGAAACCCCAGAAGAATCCATACTCAATGCTGGTTCAACGACAGAAGTAGCGTCAGCGGAGGAAGAATGACGCATGCGCAGACTGACGAAGAAAAGAGAGTAGCGGAAGATCAGCGTGCCCGAGGGTATTCGAGATCACAATGGCAGACAGGTGTATACTGACGACGTTATCGGCAACAGAAGTGCATATTGTTATCCGGTATGAATGGGCAAATGGAGCTAGTGTGTCCGTCATCCATGAAAACCTACAGATCATGTACGGTGAACATGTTATATCTTGTCAAATGGTTAGACGCTGGTGTTGCATGTTCAATAAACGAAAGCAGAATGCGGATAATGTAGATCGAAAAGGGCGTCCCTCCACTTACAAGAATGAAAAATACATTGTTAGAGCACAGAACCTGGTATTAGCGGATAGGCGCATAACGGTGTGACGTTCACACTGCGTATTGGTCGTGCTCAGGTCCATCCAAACAATGCTGAGGTGGAGCAGGTTGTGCGACAATTCCTTGCATCGCAGGGCACCGAGTTTCACCAAAGGGGTTTCTGCAAACTGCTTGTAGATTACGACAAATGTTTCAATGTCAGTTGTGACTATGTCGAAAAATAGTGCAAAATTTATAATTTATGATGACATGGGTTATTGATATTATTTTTTTAGTAATAAAATTGCCGTAAATATTACGAAACTTACTTTCGGAACATCCCTAATATTAAACGGCGACAGAATATGACATATATTCATTTGTTTGTCCTCGTTGATGAGCCCAGGACCCCGGAAACCAAGCAACAATTTAAACAATGGGTTACTCCCGGTGAATCTGCTCCAAAGATGACGAAGTCGATATCATTAGCTGGAAAAATTATGGCTCGATTTTTTTGGGATACGAAGGGAATTGTATTCTTATGAATTCTTAAAAATGGAAAAATGATCAGTTGACAATACAGCAGTGAGTCATTTCCATTCCTATTCCTAACACGCCTAATAATAACGGTCATTTGTGATTACTTTTTTTACGTAGTACCTCAGATGATGTACTTCTTGATGATGTATTTTCTTCTGACCTTATTAATCCTCATTAATCAAATTTATTTATTTTACTCATCTACTTTGTTTTTAAAAAGAATTCAGCTTTAATAGAAAAGTGGAATTTTTCTGAAATTTGATTTTTGTTTTGTTCTAAAGTCTGGCGTATTTTCAAAATTTTATCAGACCAGTTTCAACCAATACTCTATTTTCTAATATTTATAATAAATTGTTCTATTCCAAGTTTAATACTGTTTTACAGTTGCTGAAAATATTTTCATGATATCAAGATACTTTTTATTTACATAATTTAATAAATTTGTTACTGTTTCAATATCATTACTGAATGTCATTGAAGCTGAGATATAGTTCAAACCTAAAATATCTAATGACTTATAACGAGCATGATTTAAAATGTATTGTAATATTTTTCCAAAATTTGAACCTCTCTTCCTCCTAGAAGGGGAAGAAACTGCCTTTTCCTCAACATTTCATTCACTTTCTCCTATACAATAAATGATAGTTTGAATCAAACTATAACATTCTTTACAAGATGATTAAAATCCAATGCAAACAAAATATCCATTTATCACCACTAAATTTTCATTTTCGACAATTATTGAATCTCTAAATATTAAATTGGAGTTATTTAATCCTGTTTCTGACACTTAGGGTCATGATCTGTTATGCATAAATTAAATCATTTTAAGGGGAAGTTAAAGATAAAAGTAGCTTGTGTTCTCCTCCTTTTTGTGTCTCCATGATTCACTCACAGTCTCTGTGTTTTCCCACAATCCATGCATTTGGCTTCTGTGTATGGCTTATAATCAAAGCTATGTAATAATGTCGCATTTACAACAAAACACTATTGTTGAAATCTTAGGAAGGCGAAGGCTTAGTCTAGTTTAATTTGCAGTTCAAATACCGCCTGTCGAAGGATTTTTCAGTGTACAAAAGAAAGTTCAATTTATGACAAACATTTTACTATTTTAGAAGGAGCAGCAAACATTTATTAACCTATTTTGTATTTTCTCGATCGCTGAAAGTTTATTCAGGTCAAGAGAGTCTCAAATTACTCTGAAATGTCTAGCTTTAATTATAATTAATACGAAATTGCTTCCATTGGAATTTGGTGTAAAGATGTTTAAGGTCCTAACTCGTCATAGAAACCTTGTAATTGATTTTGCACTTGTTGAATATAGAGAGATATATATATATTCATTTCTGATACAAGGAAAAGCACCTATTCACAAAATGGATTAAAGAGGAAAAGTAAAAGCCATATGACCTCACAACATATAACTCAGGCAAAAGCCATATATTCAACAAATATAACTTAAAAGTAAAAGCTATATATACATAGACATAGCAGATGATAGATAGATAGATAGATAGATAGATAGATAGATAGATAGATAGATAGATAGATAGATAGATAGATAGATAGATAGATAGATAGACAGATAGATAGATAGATAGATAGATAGATAGATAGATATAGATATTATCAAAAAGCCATATAAAAGCTGCAGATATACAAACCTAAACCTTAAGTGAAAAATAAAAAGGATTTAAGCTGCACTTATGAATGAAAATGTTTACTTCCCTAAAAATAAAGGAGAGAAGTTAAATATTAATTATAAATAAATCTACTTTCGAAATAGAAGAATAATTCAAATGTAATATTAATTATGTTGTTTAAGGCAATTGTCAAATATAAATAAGAGAGTATATGAGTATATAGTAGACACAATGCATTTACTTAAAAAAAGTTTTCACTAAATGCATATATAAAGAGATGGAAAATAAATAAACCAAATTTTTGATGATGCATAGAAGGTAAAATGTGACCAAAGATTATTTTCTTTTAAGAGTGTAATATCATATAACATGAAAAATTGCAATTGTTTTTTAATATAAGGATTTTTTTAAGAAAAAATTGAAATTATATATTTAATAGGATGGTTTGTATCGAGATATCTTAAGTTACCTCGAAAATTCCTCCATATTAGAACTCTTTCTTTGTAGAAAATAATTCGCGATCATACCAAAGAATAAAGGTAAAGTAATACCAAAGAAAAAGTAGTATTATGGGTTATAACCCATAATACTACTGACCATATGTTATGACCCCATTTGTCTCCTGTATTGAATAAAGGAGCCAAATAGAAAATTGAGAAATTACAATATTTTAATCCCATTATCAAACAGAAAGTTAAATGAAAGGCCCGTATCATGTACTAGTATTCAATCAATCTTGTAAAACTTTAACTTTCATTCAAAATTTTAATGTCATTTTTTTATATTTTTAATCTAACTATTAGTGATTTATGATACGATTATAAGTGGCATTTTAATTATAGAGCTACATTATACATTTAATTCGATCTAAATAGTTGAAATATTATATAAGCATTTCGCTGAAACTCAACTATCATCCAATATCTTAAATAGTTATCCTTAATGAAAAAAAAAGGAATTCTGGAAATTTATTATTTTTTTCGTATAATACAAATACGACATACAGATTTTGTTTTCTATAAAATATTTCCTATATATCCGGTTTTGTATCCTATTTTCATTTGATGAACAATGTGTATATAAACCCTTTGGATTTTTTGATCTTTTTTATGATTTTTCATTTCATAGATAAACTTTTTGAAGACAGTTATTCTTCTATAAAAATGCGATTGAATGCCGTTGTAATTGGTAAGTTAATTCAAATTTTTACTTTTAAAAATAAAATCTATACTATAAATACTTACGAGTAAAGTTTTTCCTTACGTAATAATACATACTTTATTCACATTCAATACAGCAGAATAAATTTTATTTTTAGTATTGTTTTTTAATGCTGAAAAATACATAAATGTAGATATATTAAAATATGTATGGTTAATGGATATTTAAATTGTAAAAATGTGCCTTAAAAGAGTCTATTTTCATTTTACACATTACACTTGTAGAGATTTCCTATAATACCATTTTTCCTCAAAAACTCTATTTATAACCACTCTTAAACAAATTATAATTAATACAATAAACACTTCTTTTGGTAAAATTTAATTATACAACTACATTACGTAACATTTGATTCAAATGAAAAATCGAATAAATTTATCTACTTTAAAATATATAAGATATTTCTGAAACTTATAGATGTTTTTCCCAACTTATAATGTCTTACAATATTCCTTAAGGCTTAAGGAATTAAACTGCATACATAGAGTAAGATTTATTTGTTTTAAACTATGCTCTTTACTGTTTTGTAAATAATCAATACAATGTACTTTTATTTTTTAGTTCTTTTTATTGTTATTGCTGTAAATGTGAAAGATGGAAGAACTTCTGCAAGTGAATTTGAACCAGAAATAGATCTAATAACACCAAGAGTGAATGGTTACGTAATGTCATCGGGTAATGTATTTTCATGTGATATTATGTTCTCTATATATTTACTTTCATAAGACAAATAATTAACTATTTATTCAAAAATTTAAAATTAATATACAATACTTGGTGAATATTATATTCAAATAAATTTGCTGAAGCCGAATAAAAAACTTCTATTCAAAGTTTTGCAAGGAACAGATTAGCCACCTAAGGTGCGCTTTTTTATAATTATTATTAAAGTTCTCAATTAAATATGAGGATTAAAGTAAACGATGAAATATCGAGAAATGTACAATAGTAAACATTTCCGATATCAAAATTAACGAAAATGATAAATTATTAAATTGAAAATATTTAAGCTAAATGTAATTAAAATTAAAGGAAACGATAATAACACCTGTAAAAATGAGTTTTTTAAACAGAGTTTTCTTTGAAACTTCACACCTTGCGTAACATAACTTTTTTATAGCTTAAATTTTAAGAGAGTAAGGGAACGTTGAGTCAAATTTAATTCTTTAAATTATTAGTTTTAATCAATTAATTTTTATTACTTATAATTAATTTATTGTATTGTCAACCACAAAACAATCGTGTATAAAGAATTTCAGCTCAATTGAGCGCTTTAAAATATGAGATATTGAAAAGTGATCTGGTGCACCAAAACGCTCCGTCTAAAACAATAGCCCCTTAGGTGGCTAACAAATTTGAAATTAGAAATTTAATTTTTATAGTACAGCATTTAAAAAGTAATGCAGAAACGTGTTTTTACAATTTTTTTTATTATTTATTATTTATGTATAAACATTAGAAAAAAAGACAATTTAAATTATTTTCTTTTCTGAACTGAAAGGAAGAAAAATTAACCCAAAAATAAATTACAATATATTTATAGCATATAAAGAGAGAGAAAAGTGTAAAAATACAAGATGAAAATTAAATTAGGAATAAGTCAAAAAACTTAATTCTAAAAAAAAGGGGGATATTCATTTTAAATTTCATACCTCATCTGAAGGAATGTCAGCTTAATGATAAGACTTTTTAATTGAAAACTGAAATCATAGCTTGAGATAGAACATCGTAATATTCCATAGATCGGGACTGCTTTATAAATTTAAATGCGGTAATAGATTATTTGTAATCGAAAATCTTACGAATTTTCTCGATTAATTTGGCTTTATTCAGAAGATTCCAACTAAACGGACTGATGCCAAAAAAAAGGAACTGCCTTAATAACTTTCGCAGTTCTCATTATAGCTGAGAACTGATGTTAATGTAGATGTTTCAAAGTGAATTTAATTACAATGTTAATGGATTAATTAATTAACACTTCATTAAAATATTATAAATTAACTTCTAAGAACTTCTCTAATTACGGATGTCAATGATTTTCGCATACATATTTCTTAACGTAAAAGGAATCAAAATTTTAAATTCCGAAAAATTCTACTTAAAAGTTTTTGAATTAGAAGGGCTTTTAAAAGTAAGTCCCTTGATGTTAAAAGAGGTGTTTGAAATATTTGATGATGAAAAAATTTATTTATCAATACTTTTAAAAGTTTTTTACACAAAACGATGTAATATTATTTTCCACAATTCTGAGAATTAAAAAAAATGAAAAAGAATATTATATAAAAAAAAAATCTAAATGTTAAACACAGTTATTAAAAGAACTAGATTGTCACGCATAAGAAAACGCAAATACTACACACACACAAAACTTCTTAGAATAATAAGTTCTCCATTAAGTAGGTTCTCTCTCTAAATAAATTCGGAACATGATTTTACACAGATTTAAAAGGCTCACCAGTGAAATATCATATAGCTTATCTTGCAAGAACATTTTACCAGTAAATAAACATCATAAAAATCCCTCTCATAAGAGCTCAACTAACTTTTGCACGTAATAATGGTATTCACTCATTTCTATGTCAGTCATGCTATAACTATTTACAGCTCCATCCATTACACACACACACATTTCATACAATTAAGTCTTATTTCAGTTAAACTACTATAGAAAAACAAAATTTGTCCACGCCGCTTACTTTTTTTTACACAATCGTCATTAATGAGTAAAAGTTTTTTTAAAATGGATTTATTGATGAGAGAAATGAAGTCCGACGGTCCTGAAGCTGTAATATTGGATGTTACTGGAGGGGAATTCATTTGACTAAACAATTGTTTTTGATCACTGTAGGGGGGAAAGTGTTATTACAGTTGGAGGTAGCCACTTCCAGGAAAAGTTTGTAAAATCACCCATTTAACAATTATAATCACATTTAGACACCCGAAATATTTCATTTCATCTCAGGAGCCGAGATCATTCATGTTTCATATATTGCTCATTTCGATCAATTTGGTTTGAAATGTGTACCCTTCTTTTTTACGCAATTGTCATGGGAGTTCTTTCCGTCCTGATTTTTTTCCCGCGTTTTGCAGTGCTAAATGAACAAGATAATTTTTGGGCTTAGTTTCAGGTAGGAGCAACTTTTCTTTTCGGAGCTGATCCAAAAGAATATGTGTACCACACTTTGAAAATCATTGTTTTAGATTCCTGTCCTCTAGTAGCATTTATAGAAAACACAGGAAAAAATTTTCGTATAATTTAAAAGCTTTTTTAGCAAAATAAAACCAAACCTCTCCCTCTCAAATAATATTTTTTTTCACTTATTCTTTTGAAAGTTTT
>BMAW01008965.1:0-13737 GCA_019974015.1 Nephila pilipes | reverse complement strand
TTTTTTTATTCAACATAATTCCCTTCAAGGGTGATACACTGTTTATAACGACCCTCCAACTTTTCGATACCATTTTTATACTACGATTTGTCCTTTGCTTCAAAATAGGCCTCAGTTTCGCTGATCACCTCTTCATTCGACGAAAATTTCTTCCCAGAGAACATTCTTTTGAGATCTGAGAACAGGAAATAGTCGAATAGATCTGGAGAATACGGTGGATGAGGAAGAAATTCGAAGCCCAAATCATGGATTTTTGCCATCGTTTTCACTGACTTGTTACACGGTGCATTGTCTTGGTGAAGCAGCACTTTCTTTTTCTTCAAATGCGGCCGTTTTTCTGCGATTTCGTCCTTCAAACGGTCCAATAACGCTATGTAATAGTCGCTGTTGATGGTCTTTCCTTTTTCAAGGTAATCAATGAAAATTATTCCATGCGCATCCCAAAATACAAACTCCATAACCTTACCAGCCGAATGTTGCGTTTTCTCATGCTTTGGAGCGGGTTCATCGTGTGCAGTCCACTCGGATGACTGTCGATTGGACTTCGGAGTGAAATGATGGAGCCATGTTTCATCCATTGTCACATATCGACGCAAAAACTCGGATTTATTACGCTTGATCATCTGCAAACACTGCTCCGAATCATCAACTCATCATTGTTTTTGGTCAAAAGTGAGCTCGCGATGCACTCACTTTGCACAGACCTTTCTCATACCCAAATATTCGTAAATGATATGATGTACACGTTCAGTTGATATCTTTAGAGTATTTTCATTCAATTTCATTCAATTTCACTTTACGGTTATTCAAAATCATTTTGTGGATTTTTTTAATGTTTTCGTCGGTAACAACCTCTTTTGGGCGTCCACTGCGTCCACCGTCTTCGGTGCTCATTTCACCACGTGTAAACTTAGCATACTAATCCTTGATGGTTGATTTTCCTGGAGCAGTGTCTGGAAACTCGGCATCAAGCCTAGTTTTTGCTTCAACTGTATTTTTTCCCTTCAAAGCGCAATATCTTGTCAACACGATAAATTCCTTTTTATCCATTTTTTTCACAATTACAAAAGTTGCTTCACTGAAAATGCTATAATTCATAAACTAGTGATCCGACAGCTGTCAAATTTATACACGCATTTTTTGAGGGTTATGGATAACTAAAAACATATGGATTTAATTCTAGTAGAGCCATCTATATGTCAGACTGGGGACGTTTCAATTGACCTGTTATATATATATATATATATGTATGTATACACACACACAGATATATATATATATATACAACTTAAATTTGTAGGTCCATTAATAGCAGAAATACTATCTCTACCATAAATATTTTTATTCATTATTCAAATAATTCAAAGAACCTTTAGCGTGTAAATAACACCTGTAAAAAAAAGTTTTTTGAACATGGGATTTCATTCAAACTTCTCACTTTGTGTAACATAATTTTTATACTTTAAATTTTAAGAGAAAAGGGGAACGTTGACTCAAATTGAGTTTATTCAAAAATTAGTTTTAAAATTTTCTTCATTATTGGACATTTATGAAATGTATCATCTAATAAATAGAGATAAAAACCAACATTTTTATATGGTGGCAAAGTTAATTAAAAAATATTGAAATATTAGTAAAAACTGGTCGCAAATATCTAAATTGTGCATTGTTGGGCAAGTAAGAACAGTTCTCAAAATTTCACAGCTCTAGCCTGATGGGAATTTGGTTAAATTGACGATAGAAAATTTGATGACACTGATGCACACAGAGACAAACACACACCAAGTGAAATACATAAAAACGTTAAAACTAACTAAAATTAATTAATTCATCCGGTAAGTTAAATGGTTGGAATGCAGTTTGATCCAACCACCCTTGGTGACAAGAATTATTTAGGGTGTTTTGCAAAATGTGGCTACCCGGTTCCGTTTTACGGACTTAACGTTAAAAAAATCTCCAGAGTTTCGTTGATTTTTTTTGAAATCGTGCCAAGTGGTTGGTCTAAACTGCATTATTAAAGAAAATATTAGTTAAAACTTGTCGCAAATGTCTAAATGTTGCATTGTTAGGCGGGTGAGGGCGTTTCCCAAAATTTCAGAGCTTTAGCTTGATGGGAAGTTGGATAAGTTAACGATCGAAAATTTGATGACAAACTGACACACACACACACACCAAGTGAAATACATAAAAGCGTTTTAAAGAGAGAGAGAGAGAGAGAAATAATAAAAGAAGTTTTCAATCTTTCTACATGTTTAGAATCACATTCTTTGATGAGGATTGGAATAGGCCTACGAAGTTACTCAACTGTTTGCACGATTTTTAACTGTACTTGATATATTTTAATTTTAGAGTGGTAACCCACCCGAAAGATTTTCGAAGCAATGAGTGACAGAAACTACTTTTGCAATTTAGATGCCTTTTCACAAATCGAATCTGCTGCTAGGATCACAAAAGCTGTTTTAAAGGAGATAAATATAATAACTTTTAGAAATACGTTAATTTCTTTAGGATAATATGTGTGTGTGTGGATCGTACTTTTGTATAGAATAAAAAAAAATAAATCTAAACACTTCGAATATTTTTGATCGATATCAGAAAATTAAGATAACAGTAGTATTGTGTAGCTTATTTGCTTATTTTCTAAAAGGTAATTAAATTAATGTTTCATACATGGAAAAATTGAACCTGACTTTCTCTGATTAAAATGAAAGTGCTATTAATTTATTGAACTAAGAAAATCTGAAATATCGTATGGCCGTAATAACACTTTATTGCATCAAATAGTTTTAACATAACGTCATTTTTTAATAAAGCCTTGTTGATTATAAGAAATATATAAAGCATATTAATTTCAAGTGGAGTTTTAGTTGTAATTTGATATAAAACTTTTAAGCCTCACTTGTTTTTAACTCTGCAATTACGGAAGAGAAAAGGACAGAAAGGGAAAGAAAAATGCAATACCATTTGCGTACTTGAAAGTTCGAAAAGAGAGTTAAAGAAAAGAAATGAAATGTATATTTCCTTATATTTTCCTAATGATATTACCTAGTTCATTCACTTATACAGAAATGGAAAATAAAAATACTTAATTACAACGTGAGACTCCACGTGCTTGCGTGAAAGGGAGTCTCCAATCACAAGGGACACGACACATGAATCAGTCCACTGCAATGAAACATGGCGACATACAGTGAATGTTTACTTTTCAATAGGGCATGCTTTATGTATCAAATAATGATAAAAATGTTGTTCTCAGATTAACAATATATTACAGGCACGCATGCTTTACTATACAAGTTTAATTATGTTATTATATATTAACAACATTTAAGCGATGAATGCAAGGTGAATGATGAAACATAAGTTTGTTACATTGATAATGCTGTATAAATTTCCTGAATAGGGAATCATGATTTCATGAGCAACTTACATTCTTCATCCATTATTAGATTCCTTTAAAGATAATTTTGTTGATATATTCAATACTTCCTAGCATCTTTTTCTGTGCGACACAATGGTCTATTAACTATAGGCAATGAAACTCATAAATTTAGCCGAATGACAAGGTTGCACTTAAGTAGGAACTCTACAGAGCTTAAGGGGACTTAGTACCTTTCGAAATCAAAAGTAGAACATTTTGACAAACTCTCTCTCTCTCTCTTTTTTCGATTCTTCATAAATCAACAATTTTTGCTCATTTCAATATGAAACTTTGCCAGTTTGTGTAATAAAGTGCATTGTTTAAATTATTGGGCCAAGTTTTGCTATTAAAGTAATATATT
Source organism: Nephila pilipes (assembly GCA_019974015.1). Lineage (NCBI taxonomy): Eukaryota > Metazoa > Arthropoda > Arachnida > Araneae > Nephilidae > Nephila > Nephila pilipes. Next base: position 9,955 of record BMAW01008965.1, on the reverse strand, counting down.
TTCTTAAACAACATGAAATATGAGTACAATTATTTACAAACAAATTAATTTACCTTACGTTACACCCAAGATAACATTTGAAAGATATACAGTAGAACCGTAATTCTTATACCAAATTAAAGTTAAATAATGGCCTTATTCTGTAAACCTCAAATTTTAAATTTACCTTACATTAAAAAAAATTGAAAAATTAAAAAATTATCAAGTTTGTATTTAGTAACTTTTTTTTCATGTATCATGCTATAAAATAAAATCTAATCATCCCATTAACAAAACTGAGGTTCACAAAATAAAGAGCTACAAATACAACACTCATGTAAAATTTTAAAACTCACTATGCAAAACATTTTTTTAATCCCGTGGGAAAGTGTAAAAATAAGAAACTGAGAAAAAGAGGTTTCTTAACATTGCATTACATAGAACAAGCCACTTAAGACATTTATATTTTTTGTTACACTGGGCGCAGTAATAGTTGGATTTTGACGCGGTTTGCTTTAAAATGCTCCTAACATTCAACAATATTTCTTTAAAACAAATCTGAAAAATCGAGTTTTTGAAGGTGCGAAGGTACTAAGTCTCCTTAAAGCGAAAGAACGTGCATTAGCCCTTCTACTAGACAGGGGGTTCATGAATTTTCACACACACACACATCTAGACGGACAGTTTGCTTCTTTCTCTCGCAAATAAAGTCCACTGTCTCTTTTTATATTTTTTTTTATTCCTCAACACATTAACAACCACTCCAGTCGTCCATCTTGTGACCGTACTCTCTCGCAAAACAACCAACACTGCTTGGTTTTACATTTCGCTGCCAGAGAGTTATTCACAATGAATAACTTAAGCTGATCGGAACAAGTTGAAATTTTTTGTCTTAGACATAAAGTGTAGCACGCACTCCTTCTAACTAAGTATGCAAATTATGATAGCTCACACTTTAATTTTTAGTTAAAAGTTTTCAATTGGACGACAATATCACTTCTTTTTTTTTATTTTTGATGGTGATGGCGATAAACTGATGTAATGCAAATTTCAAAATCGGTTTAATTTCTTACTGGCTGAAAAAAAGGTATATTTTACTTTTAAAATATTTTTTGCTCCTTTGCTTCACTGAAGCATTGGCTTTAAAAATTTTATATGTATATTATTTGGTCGACTGAGTTCAAAAAATTCGTAAGCGAAGATTTCAATAATTACGTTAGCCAGAATTATGTTCTAGGTAATGCAATGCATACTTATACATATATTTTCTTGCATATTGATTGTTACAGTTGGACACTATTATGTAATATTCAATATAATGTATTTTGTAATTTAAAATACATTTAAAACATTAAATCACTGTTTTTAATTCAAATTTAACTAATTATTTAACTTGTAGTTCACAAATAAACAGCATTTGAAAAAATAACCTTAATTTTTCTTTAAAAAAACTTTAACATAAAAGCTAATTATCATAAAAATTCACGAATTATGAAAATATCACAAAACAAAACTTTTCAGAATTTTTTTCTGGTGCTGTTGCAGTAAATTAGCTATTCGCAATTTTTCCAGTTAATCTAACAGATTTTTCAAGCATACTGTAGTTACATTAAAATATTAGATAGTGAAATATTTTTAATACTTCTACCGGTCTTTTTTAAATCCCATGGTAGAAGTACCTGAATTTTTATGTCTTTTTTTTCGTATAACAATCCCGTAGAATAAAATAAATGACGTCATATATATGTGCTACTTCAAAAAAAAAAACGAAACTGCTCCAAAATTATTCTTTCCCGAAATATGTATCGAGTCTTCCCTATTTAGAAATATATTTAAATAATTAACTATACGAACGATCGTTCTTGAAAATCTTTCAGTTTTATATATTAATCATCTCAAGTCGAAATATGTGCAACAAGAACCGTTTCGTATATAATCTTGTTCGAATCACATTCATTGCAACTTAGAACTATTCGGAATTATACAATAGCATTATCATTACAATCATAGGATTTGCTTAGCTATGATTGGTACACGTCCATGATCTAACAAAAGCTATCATCAAGCATTGTCCTACAATCCATCAAGTTACGATCTGTCTGAATAGTACAGGAAATTAAATTCCTGAACACTGCAGGATCCAGTTTATGGTCACAAACTATTATAGTACCATGGATCATTTCCGTGTTATGTAAATGTTTATATTTCGTAGGAAGACTGAATATAGGCGAAATTTTTTTTAATAGCACCAGACGATTTTTATAAATTTCGGAGCAGTGAATAGAATAAGTTATTTGATCGGATAATAGTTTGGAATCATTTTATTCTTCATATATGTTCCTTTATTTAGTCGCTAATTTTCTTCCATCAGGTGATGGCACACTAAGAGGTAAACTGTTTCTCAGAAAGCCAAAATAGTGTTTATCAGCTGGAAAAGTTTTCACTATGTTTTTTTTCTTTGGTAATTGTAGGGTATCATGTTCGTCGCATTTCTTCATGACAGATGAACAAGTAATGCAAAGTACTACTGTGAACTTTTGGAGAAGGTTGAAGTAATATTCTAAAAAGATATTCTCTCCATCACAATCCACGATTATTACACTCTCCACCATTTTTTTAATGGCCCCAAGCAATTTTCATACATTTTGCGACAGCAAATAGAATAAATCATTGAAAGTTTAAATAATCATCTGACATCGTTTTATTCTTAATATGTTCTTTTATTTAGTTGCAAATTTCCTGAAATAATATGGCTATTCATAGAAAGGCTCACTAAAAGAAACCTGTTTCTCTGAAAGGGAAAATTCGGTTATCTGCATTCGGTTCGAAATGCTTTTAATAATCGCAGAGTATCATGATCGGCGCATTTGATTAAGACTAAAGTACAAATATATAGTGAATCACTATGTGTACTTTTGGAGAAAGTCGAAGTAAAATACCGGTTAAAAAAAAGATATTTCATATCTATCCTCAGTATTCTTGTCCCCCCCCCCCAGGACAATGCAAGAACAATTAAGTAAACTTCTCCGGACAATGCTTGAGTATTCTTCGTGTAGTCAAAACTCAGCATCTTCGGAAAACCATTGTCTCATAGAATCGTTACGAGAGAAAATAGTTTCATTGAATGAAGTCGAATGTTTGATTTTAACTACGTACAACGTTCAATTATTTTTTAATCATATAAGAACACAAAAACTCTCAATATTTTGAAAAAAAAATGAAGACTCCATAAATACAGAAAAAAAATGAAGGCTCCATAAATATAGAAAAAAAAATGTTGGATTTTGGTAAGGAGTATTTCAAAGAATATCTTTTAAAATTTTCCATTTGAATTTGATTCTTTCCCTTAATATATAAATGAATTCAATACAGGTACCAGATACTGAAGTACATACTTGTGGGACCTTAAAAAAATTCGCAATGAATTACAATTGCTTCAATAAAAATTGAAGAATTATTCGATTGTAACTTTGCTCCAAATCAATCAGTAGCAATTCTTCTGGGTTATGCTAGGCATACCGAGTAGGCCTTATGTGAGATAGGAATCAATGAAATAATTTATTTAATATATTTAGCGTAATGTTTTCATATTATTGATTATATTAAGATAACATTGCTGCTAATATTAACATACTCTTACCAGAATAACCCATATTATAATTTATTTCATATTCGTTAAGGTATCCCGTACACCTTCTGAGAAAATCTTTTGAAATACATTGATATTTGCTATAAAAATATTTTTTAATTCTAAAACATAACATGAAACTATGAAAAACACATTTAATTATCTGCTTTTAATTAAAAAAAAAAATTTGATGTGGAAAACATGGTGAAAATAGTACATAAATTGATTATCCGAATAACGCTCATAACTCAAAAGTAAACAAAAATAGCATTATTCTGTAAATTTTATCTTATTCATTATAACAAATTTTGGGACTGGTACTACTTTCAAGAAGAAAATCATATTACTACAATTTTTATTGGGTTTCGAGTCAAATAACAATGAAAATTCAAAAAGAAAAACTTATAACAATACATAATTTAAACCTTTGTTACTAAGAAATATCAATTTTAGAACCATGAAAGCAGTAGGGATTCTTGAGCACTATATAAGGAAGATACTTGAAAAAATTAAATTAATTTGGTTCATAATTTTTTCTGATATCTACGTTTCCATTTGTGAATATGTCGAGAAAACTCATTTTGAAAAAAAAATCGAAAACAAACTTTCGAATGCAATTAAAAATTCTCTACCGAATAAAACTCAAATCCCTGTAACTTAAGTTCTAAATACAGAACAGACAAAATTTAATCACTATTAGAAAGAAAAAAGTTTACATTTTAAACTGACATTTAATTTAGATAATCGAAAATTTTGACAAAAATGATGTTTTAAAGGTGTACGGATACCTCAAAAAATATTTAAATTGAAATTCAATTTATAAAAGTATACACATATACATATATTACATTTAATAAAATTAATTACTTGTTCAATGCCTTACATCTGTCTAGCTATTATTAAAATACTAAAAAACAATACGTATTTTGAGTGGTAAAAGGAGTTCTTCTGATTGATAATTTAATCTAATTATTGTCTTTTATAATAATTAAAGATAATAATTTAATGTTACTAATTAAAAACTTAAACTAATTGTCTTATAAAAGATGGCTCTGATAAGTAGCAACTAACGAGCCAGCAACGAAAATTGATTATTTTATATAAGGAAAAACAAATTTTCTGTTCCGAACAATTCACTTGAAATTGGGCCCTAAGAATCTTCTTTTAAGATTTTAAGCCATTTATTGACAATCAGCATCCGAAGCAAATTCGAAAATCTCTACTTCGATATTCTACGATGGCATTTTAAAAACTAAAAGACCCAATAACTTAACTACTCGAGCATTAGTTATCGGAAACGCGTATTTCATGTGCAATCGAATTAGAATGAATTCATGAATTAAATCATCCCAACTTTCGTTTCTAATTTAATGACTAAATCACGATAGTTTTCTAAAGTAGCGATTCGGCAGTTATCCAAATAATGAATTCGATTGTTTTTGTAATAGGCTGCTTTAAGCGATCATAATATAATTCTTTTTGCTTACTCCTAATATTTTGTCACTAACGCTCAATTGCAAAAATAAATAATCTGCTTGCCATACAATATAAATTTAATCATGCGAGGATATCAAATTTCTTTTCAATATTGATCGCAATATAGTTTAATTAACCCTAAAATTAACTTGATGCTTGAAAAATTAAAATAACAAAAGACGAGAATTTCTGTAGTAATTAAATTTCAGTTAATTTTTATTAAATAAAATTGATTATGTGCTTCATAAATAAAATGCTTTAACTAATTTTTGATATCCAGGAGGAATAAAGCTGCTTATATTTTTGTCTGGTTTCATGTTTTTGTCTATAAATGCTATTTATTATTTTATTTTAGGTAAATTAGATGTTTACCATAGAAAGCCATAATACGACTTATAATACTAGCTGGTATGGTCTTCGTGGGAGGACTAAAATATTTCTTTTCAGAATAGAGAGATAATTTCTTAATAATGATCAATTTTTAATCAAGTCTTGAGTAAATCTAATTGAATGAAAAATTAGCCTCCAGGGAATGAATGCTTTTATAAATATATAAATTTAAAGTCATTAATTTAAAACCAATGGGAGGAACTCCAATGCAGTTAATAATTAAAAAAAATTTTAAAGTTTTCAAAAATTTAAAAAACTCAATTGTTTCAAAAAAATTAGAGTTTATGAAAAACAATTATTTACATATTTTAATGAATATGTAATTATGTAATTAATGACGAAATGTTGCATTAAAATTAACATGCATTAAAGTTCAATAAAAGTTAATTTTACATTTAATTCCCCCGCACGTGTGAGTTTCAAAACTTAACAAACTACTAAGAATAAAATATTTTTAATGAGTAATAAGGCTTAAAAAATGCATAATTAAAATATTTATCACCGGCATTGTAAATTTTAGAAAAGTAATTTTGTACAATTCTTTAAATGAGGAAAAAAAAAAAACAAATAAATATAATGATCTCAAAAAATGTGTAAAAAATAAAAAGTTGTCACAAACACACATGAACCATGACGTAATATACTCCAGAACTATACTAAATGGAGAACAAATCTTAGACAAGAGCTCTGGAGGGAATAAATATTCTCTCACTTGTGCTATCATCTTTAATTTATCTGTATCATTTTTAAATGCTCATTAACAAAATTAACCGAACAATTTGTATGAATTAAATTTGAGAAAACTTCCAAAAATTATTACCTTTTAGTTTAGGAGAACTTCCTAAATGAGAATAGGAACTTCAGAAAAAGCATTTTATTAATTTTAAATTAAAAGCTTTCTCTGTTATCTTTGAACTGTATAGTCTTTTTATATTAATACTTTTATATTATCTTTTTATATTATATAGTCTTTTTATTATACTGTATAGTCCAAATTATATTAATTCAATGTGTGTACATTTGTAAACGTGGTAGAGAATCAAGGGCGATCATTTTATCGGACTCTCTTTATCATGATTACATATTACCGGGTGGTTGATTTGTTATTCTGAAGCATTATTAGCTTTCAAAAAAATACTATTTTTTTTACCTACATACTTGGACATAGAATAAAATACCAAAGTAAAAATTTTCTCATCAAAAGAAATACTGCTAATTTAAAAGTATATATTCTTAACTCATGTGAAGTATTTCCTTCTGTTGTCATAGCTGAACTTAATTAGACAATCACAAAATGTTGTCGAATGATAAGAAAATCAAAGGACCATCACTTTTATTAAGTAGGTTTACAAATATTTACATTTTATTTCTATCATACAATATCTGTGGTAGCAATAAATTCAATACGCATGTGATCTAACGTTTAAATAACAAGTTAACTTTGCTCTTATCTATTCACTCGGGTTCAAGGCCTTAGATATAGTAAATTTGAGGGTTCCAGTTTTACTAAACTTTGGTCATTCCTATCTGGTTTCAAAATAATATGCTCTTTATTCAACTTAATCTGCTACCGAGTTTACACTCTCTAACTTCACTCACTAACTCGTTCATTCGTTGTTCACGAGTAACTCATCAATTCGTTAATTTATAATCTCTATTACACAAAACGACCTGTTACAAAAAAATTCCTCTTATTTATTTCTTCATTGCTTATAAATCTGATTAATCCCATATATTCACTACAATTCCGTTTCCAATTCAATCAACACAAGTCACATTTTATTCATTGGAAGGAATTATAAATTCAAAGACAATCAGAAAGAAAACTGAAAAGTTAGTTGAAAGGAAAATCGTGTTAGAGCCCAATGTCATCTATTAAATGAATTTTATAATCATCTAGGGATTTGACAAACTTTTGTCAACGCCAAAAGAATCCAAATATTTCATGATACGAATAAAAAGGGCTCAGAAATAATTTTCATTCTTTCATTTCGAAATAAAATCCTAAGATTGCCAGAACCATTTCATTTAATTTACGCGATTAATTTAATTAATTAAATTTGAAAATGTTAAGAAATCCCCACCAATTTATAATTGAAAAAATTCGACTTTAACTATTACAATTTAACTTAATCATATAAATCTACGCTTTGTAAAGCTGCAAAATCTTTTATAAAAATTGTTCTGTGCTCATCTTCTGTAATTGCATCGCTACACGACATTTTTGTTTTTACGAAAAATCGAGAGAGACACCCCTTTTCATTAGCGATATCCTGTTTAATTTGACTATTTAAATCATTAAATGTAATCAAACTGTAACACATGGTTAATAAAAGAAGAAAAACTATAATGTTTAACTCAAAAATGCTTCTTTTAGTATTTTTCACTATCGATAATCTTCCTATGTAGAACAGTAAATACAATTGAGACCCATTAATACTTGGTTCAGTAACACGCGAATCGGCTTAACTCGCGGAAAAGATTGATTACTTATTAACGTCGCAACATGAGTGCTACTAGCAACGGACCTCGTAATTTTGAGCCTCTTTCAAATGACAAAGTTAAATCTTTAGTTGCCCCCCTCCCATTAAGCTTCCACACCACGCCTCAGGAGCATTTAGAGCATCAGCAGATTTAACGTAATCAGCCTTGCTACGTGGAGGGACCTTCGGTGCATCTGGATTTGTCTTCAGGCAAAATAATAACGGCCTCGAATTCCCGACATTGACCACTAGTTTAGCGTGACCACTTTACATGTGGTTTATTTATTGCTCCCTCTATTAGCAATTACTTGTAAAATCACTCGTAATCATTACGGCTTCGTAATTCTTATTTTTCTTTCTTATGATATTTGAATTAATCTTTTGTTCGGGTGACATCCTGACTTCTTGTTTAATCAGACATAAATTCGGTTTGTTTTTCCTTTGTATTTTATATATGCGAACCCCCATTTCTTGGAGTTTCAACTTGGAACATTTTTCTAAGATATTATGTTCAAGATCTCGTGGTCAGTGAGATTAGCTGTATGCTTAACTATTTTGTATTAATCAAGTTTTTATGAGTTAAAGATATTTTTCTTATGTAAGCGATTTCAAAGTGATTAACTAAGTAATTCTGATCAACACGGATCTCGAATTAAGAAACAGCAAATAAGATCTGCTATGTAAGATATTAAGTCGGATTAAAATGCTAATAAATTAATAATTCATCAGGGACCGGTTGATAAAACAGTAAAATCATTTTTCTTTAAATATAGAAGGTTTTCTTTTATAAAACAATTTTTGTAACAGACAATTGACCTAAATATTGTAAAACTAACATACATAACTATAATTCCCCCCCCCTAATTATCCAGTTACTTTGTAGTTTAAAGTAGATGCTCATTACGCCGAAAATCCGTATCGATATCGGAACAATATTATTGTTCAATTTATAATAATATTGTAAATATGATTCAGATTGTATTTTTTTAGATTTTCGACAAGCTGATATGATAGTTATTTCTGTCTCCAACGATAGAATAAATGTATGAATAACTTTTAATTTAAATATAATATTACCAATAGTCTTAGTATTAGCGTCATTTATATCATACTGGCAACAGTTGTAAATTGAAACTGAGTAACACTTGACTCTTGTAATGGTCCCTTAAATAACAATAAAAAGAGCTAACTGCTTTTGAATTACAAAAGAAAAGAAAAAGGAATTGATATTTTTGGTCATATACAAATATAATCTTCGCTTAGCATACATTTTATTCCGCGTTCTTAACATGTAATTCAACTATTTCCTTAAAGTCACTGCTGTTACAAAATCTTTGAAGTCATTGAATACAACCGTCTACAAACCAAGTTTAACATATTCCCTTTGAAGTAACGAATATAAAGAGGATTAAAAATTAGATTCACACTTTGAGCAACAGTGGAAAACAAGACGTGTTTGTTTCCATTCGGGAGGGTATAATTTCACCATCGAGTGACAAGAGAGATAGTAAATTAATTTTGAGTTTAGAAGGAAGGGGTGTTATTTCCCAGAGAATGCCTTTTGCTCTTGAATTCTTGCGATATCAAACGAACTTTTTTATGATGTAATGGTGTCTTAAATACTACGTTCTGGTAACTAATTTATTTCGGTTATAAATATGATTGCCATAATTTATTTATGTGGAACTTGATCAGAAGAGCAGGAGGAACGAAAAAAGTTATAAAAGAAGAGTAACACATCAATCAATAACTCCCGAGACTAAGCCAGAGATGGCACTCGTAGTAAACCAGTAACCAGGTCTTTCTAGAGTACTAACCTTTGCTTGAAACGTGTCAAAATTTTAAGTCGATCGGACCAGAAATAGCTGAGTTATCGAGGTTGGAGTAAAGTCGTTTTGTAGTTTGTTTAAAAAATGGAAAAAACCGAGTTTCGTGTTCTGATAAAACATTGTTTTTTAATGGGTAAAAACACCGTGCAAGCGAAACAATGGATTGAAAA
>BMAW01008955.1:0-13594 GCA_019974015.1 Nephila pilipes | reverse complement strand
TCCATTATGGACTTATCACAAAGTACCTAATTAAACAACAGGTGTTATTCCATTTCAATTGTTATATGGAAAGACATCCTATTAGTTCAAAATTGATATTAAAAGGCTTTTGAATTAAAGACATCCCCGTACCTATCGGCAATTGAAATACGAGAACTGGGTTTTTTTGTTTTTTTTTTCAAACTCCGATTGGCTATAATAAAAAGACGGGTAAATATAAAAAAAAAAAAATTTACTAACAAAAGTAATGTACAACAAAGGTTACCTTTCTACATAATCACCTTGACGATTGAAGCATTTGTCATACCTGTGAACAAGCTTTGCAGTACCCTCTTCATAAACTATTGCAGCCAATAAATTGAGAGGAGTTGTAAACGTTTCTTTGAGCTCCTGGTCAGTTTGGAAGCGCTGCCCCCCAAGCCACTTCTTCAATTCAGGAAAAAGATGAAAGTCACTTGACGCTAGGTCGGGGCATATGATGGATGTTTTAAAATGTTCCATTTAAATTACTCAAGAAGTAGTTGGGTTGAGGAAGCAGTTCGGCCATCTTTAAACTTTCGACATCTTTCACGAACAAAATATCACTCATAAAGCTGTCTCCAAACACTCGACTCATTCTTCGATGAATTTCCGCTGCACTGTTCCCTTCTGCCTGCAAGAAATGAATAACACTTCAAAATTAACACTTGGTGGGATAATAAATAGAGGCAGCCATGTTTACGTGACTGCAGTTCAACAAGAAAGTGCGTGTTGGACTCGACAATGACAAAGCGTGTATAGGGGCAGATGCGCAGTAGCCTACTGCGCACTCCAGCTAGCTGCCGCATTCCTGGTCTTCATAGTGTACGAGTTTTTCCTGAATTGAAGAAAAGGCTTGGGGGGCAGCGCTTCCAAACTGACCAAAAGCTCAAGGAAACGGTCACAACTCACCTCAATTCATTGGCGGCAACATTTTATGAAGAGAGTATTGCAAAGCTTGTTCACAGATATGATAAATGCCTCATCCGTCAAGGTGATTATGTAGAGAAGTACCCTTTGTTCTACATTACTTTTGGTAATAATTTTTTTATATTCACCCGTCTTTTTATTATAGCCAATCGGAGGTTGAAAAAAAACAGCCCTCGTATATTACGAATTATCTTAATGATCTGAAGATCAGACTTCAACTTGCTGCCGAACAGGCTGGTACTGCTTCTACTTCTAAACAGACAAACTATGTCTTTGACCATAATCTTCGCAAAATGTATAAAAGTCTTGAAATTGGTGACAAAGTTATTGTTCTTGTACCTGTTAGTACACATAAAATGTATGCGAGATGGACATCTCCTTGCACTATCGTAGAAAAGCGAAGGGCACACAGTTATAGAGTTCGAATGCCTGATAATATTATAAAACACATCCTTGCGAACAAAATTAGAAGACTTAGTATTAAAACTAACAACATCGGAGTCATTTATGAAACCGATATTGACTTTGGCGAAGTCGAAAACACATCTGTAACGAAACATACTCCGACCCCTAGAGAGCTATGTACTAGGAACATTTGAATTAACAGAGAAATTAGTGTAAATTTAATCAGGAAATGGGCAAGCAGGTAAACCTTAAAATGCACGACCTTATCACACATTCCTGACATTTTTAGAAGAGACAAGACCACAGACGAACAGATGACCTCTTAACATTGAAACGGCCATTGAACGCTCTGAAATTGTATGGGTCATTAATATGGCATCAAAGAGCGTATAATAAGATTATGTGTGGTTTCCGTTATTTGAATTCTAAGACAGAATGGATGCTTTTCTTCAGAACACCACTTATTTGATTTATCTAGTTTCACTCCAATTCCTTAATCCTTGATAGATCTTTTGAGATCTGCTGGAAGATCAGGCCAAGAGTTCAAGAATCCGTTAGTATCTAACTTCATTCGTCATAGAGGGATATACTGCTTTCAGAGTTATGCCTTTTAAAACTGAAAGATGCAGCAGCTACATTCGAGCTACCTTAATCAACTTTTAACCCATATAGGCGTAAGTCAAGGCGTACATTGACGACATGGCACTATTTTCAAGTAGCTAAAATGATGTAATTGAACAACGACTGTTTTGATCTTAAATGAAGCTATTTTTGCAAGCTTCAAACTTAAAAGTCTTAGTTTGGTAGACCTCAAGGAACTTCTTGATATTATTGTGGGTTAGCAACCTTACCTAACCCTGAAAAGTACTAGCAATTCAGGATCTTTTAACAACCAGAATAAAGAACGATGGAAAGTCATAGGTCTTCTGTCAGCACTACTGATTCTATGTGCCGAAATTTTAAAAATAGCGATTTCTTAGATTGAGCTATTAAGAGAAAATTCCTTAGTGATAGTTGGCTAAAAGCATGAAGACTCTTTAGGAAACTTAAAAAAACTATTTGTGAAGCTCCATTTCAATGTACTAAAATTCAAGCCCCATTTATTATTTTCTCAGGAGTTTACAAGCAGTAAGTTTACCTGCTCTTGCTCAAAGGGAAAGGAAAGGCCTGTTGCTTTCGAGATCCAGAAGATTTCAAGAAAAAATCATTCTTTTAGAAAAAAAACACATTACAGTTATCTTTATGCTCTGATTTTGACATGCTAATCTACGGAAGTCTAAGTGAATCCGCTCTCTTAGCTGAGATCTTGAAAAACTGTGATGTAGGTTTGGTGGATTAAGAACTTTCTATATGGAATTATTCCGAGGCTGGTTTCTATTGGTTGTTGCTGGAGTGTTAGTGCTGGCTGACTGGTGGTTGCTGGTGAAGTGAGGACTTGGAGAGGCTGCTAAGATGTAGGTTTGGTAAGAGGTGGATTGGAAGTCAAATGTGTTGGTAGCTTGCTTTTCTTATTGATGATTAGAGTGAAATTCTAATTCTATGTGCGCTGTCTTTGTAAGAAAAGATTGTATTAATAAGGGTGGAGTGAGCACAGTGGAAAGATATAATGAATTAGGGCTGTGTTTGTATATGTTAGTGGGGCGTATACGGCTTGTGATAGATGCTCGTCAGACAGGGGATGATTCATTGAGAATCGGACGTTTTCTTCCCTGCTGAGCATAAATAACAAGACTTTCAAATCGCCTTATTAGCACTTTCAGTGCTGTGTGCGAAGGTGATTAACTTCTTTCTAATTACGGAACGACCGGAACGAGAAGCAATAATGGCCACGGAAATGGAATGCAAGCAATTCACGCCCTTCATCCAAGGTCTAACCAGGAGGAAGGAACCTGCGAGGGACTCTGGGATGATGAACAAAGACTGAGGATTCTGAAAAGGCAGAGGGATGCCCTATTCCATGCTTGCCAATAGAATCAGGATCATATGGATCGTGGCAGGCTTCTATAAGGGCGTATGGTTTATCTGGCGCCAAGGAAGCGCAGAGATGAGCAGAGAGAGTTGAGTATCTCTCTTTGATCTCTAATGCCCCCCACCTGGGCTGCCCCACACACAACTTCGATCACTTCTGAAAAGGTCAAAACAGATTAATTTTGATAGTAAGAGGTTCAAGACCCCCATGATTGGAAACAATAAGGAAAGTTGATTAACATTTCCTGAATATTCGAAATCTCCAACAAGTTAAAACCTAAACTCAAAGATGGATGTCAGAGTCTCAAACAGATCCAAGAGAAGAATGGGCATGAAAATGATAATGAAATTGACTATCAAAAGACCAAGTTCGCCCCCACCTATAATAAAATAAGCCCTAAAAACTACGGGCAACAACTAAAGACTCATTTGGCATAGTGAAACCTGAGACAAGCTTTCGGAGGTATAGTTAAAGCTATGCGTTTGATTCCCCCGGGATATTTCTCCTATGAACATACCTCAGACCGACCGAAGCAGAATGCTATATCGATAAGCCAGCACAGGAACGTCACCGATCAGGTTTGCCTGGGACTCCCAGGGACACAGGATATGGAGAGTATCAAGAAGGTTAACTGAGACTGGATTTAACGCCACAAAGATCTGTCACTAAATAGACGAACTGATCTTCCACATAGATCTCTATTACCCATCCCAGAGACAGAGAGAGCTGAAAAATATTCAAGACTTACAAGGACTCTTTCATGACCATAAAGTAGAAGGATACCGGGCGGGAGGGTTAAACATGCTATCTGGTCGCACTTTTGACGACCACTCGCTGAGGATTGTTACTGCTACGAAAGCGGACCACGCTGCAGCATGGGCTCATGACTGCGAAGTCGAGACGAGAATCGAAGTGAATCCAGAATATAAAGCTGGACAGAACCGACATGTAGCCTCTTCACGGAGATGCTCACTTCCCCAAAGTACCCAAAGAACAGTTCCAATTCAGAAACACCACATAAGGTCCGAGGATTCACACCTTTGCAGCGGCTGCAAATAGCCCTCAAACAGAGCGCCACAGGCTCTGTTATCCTGGCACAACTCGAAAGTGAGAGGAGAAACCACCTGAGGCTACCGTTACAACACAGATAAATGATCAGAGACCTGCTGAAAATAATTACTCCGATAACTGTGAGACATTGACTCATTTGACAAACCTAGGTGAAATTTTAATAAGCTCCCACGGACGATCTAACTCTATCAAGCATCAAAAGCAGACTAAAGGTGGGAAATAAAAAATACGCCTGAAATTTGAGCGCTATGTTGATGAAATGGATATCAAGTGAGGCAGCTAATCATGAGCTTGGTTTGAGTTCCGGAACCTGGCAAACGGAGCTCTCCATATTCTAGAACCAGAGATTTTGCTGCAGCATATTAGACTATCGCTATTGACACTGAACGACATCAGACCAGAAAATTAGTCCAGATTACATTTCATATGAATAACCTCCTCAGGAGGACGTAAGTCCACCCGAACCACAGCACTACACCCCTAGCCACATCCAACATGTTGGAAGCAACCCCATTACTTGACCGACCGAAAGTAAGAACCAATTAATGTTTCCATTTCGCTTAATACCATCACTATCAGACAACCATTTAGTTCATCAGCTGATAGAGTGTATCCAGGAAAAGATATGCAGCAAGCTGTGTCTTGTTTTGAGCGTTTTAGCACACAGACCTGCAGCGCAGACTGCCCCAAAACTCAACAACGGAGTATAGACCGCTTAAAAGCATGCACGGTGGGCAAAATGACATTCAGATGGCAGACCTCACCACACGATTTGGAACAAAGATTCACACCACTTCGTCAGAGCTGCACTAATAGATTTTCAGTACAACCAAAGGTGTCTCACTCCGAACTCATCGATCATGCGCTTTCCTGGATTTTTGCTTCCAAGCATCAGAACAGTTATCCATCGTGCAGTTACCACGCGCTAGGTCCCTAGATTCAGAAAAGGCAACTAATAGAGGCCATTCACCAACAAGTTTACAAATATCAAGCACAGCAAGACAAAGCGAAACAAAAAAGTGTGACCTCTGAGACAAGATCAAGTCAAAGTATACTGAAAGGCATCACCGAGTTACAAAGACAAGACGTGATGCCCCCATCCTTCAAAAGACCTCTAAAACCAGAAACCTTGGTAGAGCATAATATCGAGAACATAGATCCAGAAATAGAGCTGGAATGAACAGGAACTCAATTTGAGTAAAAATGATTCAAAATTTCTCACAGCAAAGCTGCAATGATGACGGCTTCAAGTCTCTAATGCAAGGAACAACTCGGGTCACCGGACACAAGTGGATTCTTAAAATAAGTGCGGTATACTACCTGTGATCAATCAGTCAGGTACAACATGGCACAAAGAGCTGGACTGCACAACAGCATCGGAAAGCTTCCAGAAGCAACGAGACCACGAGTTATGGAACCATTGACTGACCAAGGTAAAGAAACACAATACACACGCTTCCTAACTCCACTCACCAAATCCTTGTCAAAACCAGTTTGGGTGAAGAAATACAAACTTCATCAAAGTGGAAATATTAAAGTTCACCAACCTAAGATGGGTAACAAATAAAATGCAAAACTGTCCAAGCTAAGATCACTACTAGTAATTTTATCTAATTACAAGGATACTAAAATACATATTGTTCAAAATGTTGGAAACTGCAATGGTATTTCCACTAAAACGGGCAAAAACCCAAATTGTTGGTTAATGGACCATATCACTCTCATGGATGAAACTGCTGGTTTTGATCCTAAGCAGGATTCAAAGCCATTTGCTTCAAAATTGTATAATAACAACAATAGAGTTCACTAAAAACTCTCGTACCTTCACCTTCTTAAGTAAACGGAATTAATCTCCTCAGGACTCCAAAACAAAAACACATGTGCTTGTTTTTTTTCTAACGTACAAAAGCCTATTGAGTGTGGTTAAGGACTCCATCTGAGTTCACCTATCTTTTCTAACCCACTAATACCATCAATGCACTCTATACAGAAATTTTTATCAAGTACAATGGTCACTATCAAGCCCCGAGAACATTTCTGCGGGTTCCACAGGGCTCTATGGTGGGGTCCCATTTGTTTGTGCCTGGCCAGCCATCCCCCACTTACACACTCTGACAAATAATGGCATGCCGACGACACGAGCATTCTGCCCTTTAAAACCCTGAGACTGTCTACCAAAGCGCCCAATGATCACTATAATATTAGAAAATTTTTTAGCATGGGGAAAATAAAATAAATCATCGATAAAACGCTGCAGTTCACTTCTGAAAGTCTCCACCACCCCCCATTCTATCAGACTGACATTGCCATATGCAGACAACCAAATATCTAGGTGTTAATGACAGAAACTTTAGAAACAACATATTACAATGCAGGATAAGTTCTGGAAAATAAATGCTAAATCTTTCCTTAATTTCGGAACTCAAATGGCATCTAGAAACAAATTGCTTGTACACCTCGATTTGCGTCCAATATGCACACATGCTTGTCCTGTGGGCTTTGAACGTAGCAACTCGTTCAATATTTTAATTGATGTCAAAATTCAGTTTCAGAACAATAATCAATACATGGTAGTATAAGAAGTATATGAATATAGAAAAGCTCTACAAAGTTTCTATTCCAAAGACATAATCAGTCAAAAGAGCTTCTTTCGAGACCTCCTTTACGAAATCAAATATGAACAATCTTGAACATATTCCCCATGGCCAATTCAAAGAGACCTGAAGAATTCTGCTGCATCTTATCAACCTCCTTAATAGAAACAATATAGCTTCAATTTATTCAATATGTTTATTTTCAATTCGTTTAAAGTATGCAACCCACTGGCCTATGCATGCCTCAACATCACTCAATGCGCCATCAAGGGGCAACATGGCATTAAGCTTCCTTACGGCTCAACAATTAAGTAATGCCTCTCCACATCTCAAATCAAGACATCCCTAAGAAATTTTCTTTCCTAGGACTCATCTGCTCCAGTTCAAGCTCACCAGCCAATGAATACAGTACAGCAACTGTGGTTTCATAAATGTTTTAGTATCTAATCTAAATCTTAATCTTGTACTGGGACCACAGGAATGTTGTGAAGAGGTTATGTAGGAGGAAATTCTTTGCACTTTTTGGTAAATAAGTTTGCATAAAGTTTACCATGTTTATTTTATTTTCAAGCATTAAAATTTCAAGAGTTTTAAGAAAAGCTACTTTGACTAAGATAATTTTTGGGGTTTTCTGGATTTTGTTAAACACTTTTAGCATCAACTACATATAAAGGGCTTATGAGATATTCTGAATTCACGTTTATATATAAGATATAGTGAGGGGGCTCAATCAAACTTCTTGAGCCACCTACTTTTTATATTACGTGGAGGAACCTGAAGTGATCTCAGGAAAATACTCTCCACTAGTTTTCTGATCAAGAGTGGTTGGCACATTAGAGTGTTGAACTTCCTAGAATTTAAGTGATTGGACTATTTTCTTTGCTAAATGTAGAGGAGAGGCCTCTCGGGTATATCCAGAGCTTTTCTTTTATTTTTAATGGTGTTGACATCTGTGGTATCTTATTTTGTGATTCCCATTTAAAGTTTGAGAAAAGTGACCTGAGAAAGCTACCTATGAGATCTGAATTATTTTTTATTCCTTCATCCTTTCAAATCATTTTCAGATTGTATATTCTAATTTTCAAAATCATTTTAGCTCAATTATTTACTAGAAATTTGGGGATATCTGGCCATATTTTAAGGTGCTGTTTGCTCGATAAGTATACAAACTTAAGGATTAAGAGGGAAAAGCAGTTCTTCTACCTAAAGTAGCCTGAAGTGGTATACGTTATTTTGAACTTTTCTGCTCTTTCTTGCTACTCAAACTGTTTTTATACTTTTGGGAAGATTCCTTGTTTTCATTAATGATACATGAAGCAACACGGAGACTGTTCAGTAAAAACCTTATCGTTTTGAGACGCCCGGTCATGAAATACGATGGACATAGTAGCACCTCATTCCCAAACTTCCAGTTGTCCAACAGGACTGGTGACAGGCGTAAATTCCAAGGCTTCATCCCGATGCGGCTGCCTCGACTCGATGAGCGTAGAACCCCGGACTCGATATGCTAAATCTGATGCTCTTGAGTTTGTGATGCCATGACCTATAGATCTATACCACACAACTTAGTCAAATTATTAGTGGCCTGTAACTCTGTTCGCTTTATGTATTAAAGATCTTTATCTTTGAAAGGAAATGATATCTTGTTACTATCTCAATATGTATAATAAATTTAAGATTCAATTTTCCAATCGTTTACACTTTTCAGAGTATTGATATATACATCTATATCTTGAAAGAGTTTCAAGTTTTTTCAACTTTGAATAAGAATTGTTAGGTTTTCATGTAAATTAATGTGGAAGGAGGAAGTTTCAAATTTATAAGGAACTGGTTACTAAAGAACTATTGATGTCTTATTATAACGAATTTTTTAGATGAAGAATTTAATATTAGCCTAAATGTAGCGCTTCATGTAGGTCTTGTCAAGATTACTTTTTTGGATATAAGGGCATCTTGAATATTGTCAGCTCGATAAAATTTAAGAACGGAGGGGAAAGAAAATGGTACAAAAGAAAAAAAAAATATGTAGTACCTTTAAATTTCATTTAGATTAGCATATAAGCGTCCAGTGGCTCTCAGAATCCATTTTCAATGGCCGAAACAGTGTGTTCCACATGGAACTGTTTCGTAAAATCTAGAATGTAATTTCACAAATATATGGAAAAAGCAGTATTTCAGATGTAGGAGGGATGAGGGAGTTCTCCATACATTTGATCTTTTAAAAAAACTACTTAACCGGAAATTGTACGGACTGAGATCAGGCGAACGAGGAGGTCAAATTGTTGGAATATAACGACTGATCACTCGTATACAGTGAAAATTACCCTAACACCTGTTGAATGCAACGACGAATATGAGGAGTTGTACCATCCTGCATAAAAATCATGCCCTGGAGAGGCGGTGATTTTGCTTCAGATCTGGATTTTTTAAAATCATGTTCATCGAGAACAACCGTCAACCTTGACGTGGTTGAAACATTGTATTTTTTGCTATTTTCGTTGTATTAATAAGGATTTATTATGTTCCGATGAGAAATATTGTTTTGCGATTGGAAAGAGTTGTGGAGAACTACAGGACACATATAACATCTGTAGAACATTTTGTCGAGTTTCAGCGCCACCTGTTGGGGACTTACGTGTTTATTTATTTATTTTTTTAATATATCCCGAGTGAATGATTTGAAGTGTCTGTTGTTCAAATTTCTTGTCATTATGCCCCATTTAGAACCCTGCACAGCCATCTGAGTTTAGAGTTTAATTTCGACGACCTTGAAATTTCATTTTATAAGCGTATCTATACAGATAGATTAAATGTAAATTCGACTGCTTTGAAAGAGTAAGTAAATAAAAATAGTTTTACCTAAATCTTAAAGTATATTAAAATTTTCTGATCCTTTCAAATAATAATTTGAAAACTAGATACGTGAAACTACAGGTATCTCAAGTAGTAATTAGCAATAATTCAAATCATCTCTAAATGGTAAATAAATGAAATGGTAAATAAAGACTCTAAATGGTGTCTATAAATAGGGAAGTTTTCAGAATAATCAATGAAAATTAAGTTTTTATCTGGATTATTTTTTTGTATCAATTAAAGCCGTGCGGTAACCCGGGATAGCAATTATCACTTAACGATGCAGCGAATACTTCAATTTACAGCCTTTACAAACAGAAAAAGATATTTTAAATGTCAAAAAAGCTTTATTATAAAATGAGTTTCCAAATCTCAAATTTAAAATTCACTTTATTTCTAATTATTGAATGAGATTAAAGTATTGATGAGTATTTTATACCATTAAATAAATTATTTCACCGTCTCTTCCTTGGAAAGATATTATTCATCAAGTGAAAAAACGAAAAAAATTATTTCACATCTTTTTCAAATTAATGCGATATAAAGATTTCGAAAATATTAAATAATACTCATTGATGGAATTCTGTACATTATTTTACTAATGGATTAAAATTATTTAACGAAAAGGTGTAAATCTTAAATTATTTCACCTAAATAAAATTATTATAATAATCAACAATTAATACATTAAACTTTTTTTTTTTTTTTTTTTTTTTGCAAACACCATCAGATCCCTTTAAATCACAATGTATCGCACGGGCCTACAGAAGTAAGTATAAAACATATTGTATCAAGAATAAGAAAGGAACGAAAATTTAAATAGTTATGAAGGATTACAGTTATTTACATGAAATTTACAAAGACTTTCAAAGGCGTTTCTCTTGGAGACAACTTGGTGACAGCAATTCCCTCCATTAACATATAATTGTGGTATGTTTCGAAATGTCTTTTCAAGCTGTTCTCTTTAAATAAAAAAATAGTTTCTCTACAAATAAAACGCGTTATCTGTTTTGAATAATACAATAGTACTTTTCTACCTGTTGTTCACTCAATCATCTGCTTTTACCAACAATTTTTTTTTCACTCGTATTGCTCAGGATCCACCAACTAACTTCCCGCACAAAGGATCAAATTTCATTCCTGATTTTGCCGTAGCAAAAAATTTGATATATTCTGACATCTTTAACATAAATGACCTAAGCAGCGATCACAATCCTGTCATCATAGATCTGCTTTTAAGTAATATCCTCCTCCCAGATCTTAGAACTCATAAAACCAAAAATTGGTTTAAAGTTTCAAGAATTAAAGAATTATTTATCAGACTATGCCCGGAAAATCCAAAATTGATCCGTATGAAATTGACGAAGCAATCAAAGATTACAATGTCAAAATAACCAATGCATTAAATTGTTCATCTACAACCAGTGTGATCAACACTCCACACCTCAGACTCCCACTAAACATCAGAAATCTAAACAAAACTGTAAGAAGATTTAGAAAACTCTGGAACCAAATCCTTTAACCTCCCTACAAAAGGGAAGGCAACTCACTTATTAGACAAATTCGTACTCTTATCAACGAGCATAAAAATAGTAACTGGAAAATTACACTTGAAAATCTCAGCTCCGAGGATAACTCTTTGTTTAATCTAAACAGAACTATCACTAGAAAAGCCTACAACTTTCCCTCCCCCATTGGCCCAAATGGAATGGCTTATTCTGATTTGGAGAAATCGGAAGGTTTCAAAAATACTCTAGAATCTACTTTCCAATTAAACGCTTTTCCGTACAATAAGTGGAAAGTGCCGTCTCTGTTTTCCTCGAAAATGGTTACACTCTCTCCAACAGCCCCCCCACCCGGGCCACACCAAACGAAATTAAACAGATGGTCCAAAAATATGTAAATAAAAAGCCCCCGGTCCAGATTTTTTTCCAAACATCTCACTAAAACATCTTCCAGACAAAGCAATCACAAATCTGACTAAAATAATAAACAAATAGTTTAGTTTAGTTTAGTTTTTATTAACGTCGGACTAGAAGCAACACGAGGGCTATTGGTGACGGACCTCGTAATTTTTAACCAGGATCAAGTGACGAGGACAACACCTGAGCTGGTTCCCCCCTCTCCTAACATCCACACCACGCCAACGGGAGGACTTTGGGCCGCGAACAGATTTAAAGTGCATCAGCCCCGGCTACACGGCGGGTCTTTGGCAGACAAGGATCGAACCCGCGACTGAATGAAAATCGCCGGCCGCTTGACCACTAGGCTACCGCGACCCAAACAAATAGCTCATGGCAAATTACTTTTTTATCTAATGGAAAGGAGCATCTATATTAATGATCTGGAAGCCAAAATAAGACCATAAATTCACACAAAACTATCTTCCAATCAGTCCACTTAGTTCAACTGCAAAGATCCATGAAAATATTTTGCTCAACAGAATCAAGATCCATAGAAACATTGTAAACTGCGTCCCCCCGGAACAGAGTGGTTTCCGGGAGGGCCATTCTACTATACACCAACTGACCAGAGTTACCAACATAATCAATGAAGGCTTCAACCAGAACATATTTACAATTGGCATTTTTAATAGACGTTAAAAGAGCTTTTGACAGCTCGATGGACTGTTACAAAATGATAAAATTATAATTTCTACCTCATAAAATTATTAATGGTGTTCTGCTCCAGCAAGAAAAATTGTTTAAAATCAAGTAAAACAGTTATAAATAATAACAATGACTGCTGGCTGCCTTTCAGAGGTTGAATTTAAGTCGTTTTTCTATATATTATATATAATATTCAGACTTTCCGCACCACACCACAAGTCAATCTGTTCCTTTTGCCGATGGCTCTCTGTGTGCTGGGGTAACAATTAGTAGTATATACCATCAAAGCTCTTAAAAATACCTCAATATCCGAGAATTTTGGTTAACCCGGACTATGGAACAGCTATAATGTCGATAAATTACGAAGCAATATTCTAAAAAAATTGTACATTAAACCTTAACACTAATTTAAACTTTTCGACGAGGAGATTGTCTGGGTTGTTGGTACGTTACCTGATTCTCCAGTTGATCAATACCTACAAACAACATATCTAAAATTCTATCCAGAAAAATTTTGCAGCATAATACACTTGGGCATTTCTTTCATTAGGAAGAAACTGTCTTCTTTTATTAAAAAAATACAAGGTTCTCTATAAACAGATCCTTCATGAATCTTCATCTACACCGCCCTGTTTGAAGTCGTAACAAACACTCATATGAAAGAAAAAAAAGTCAAACCATGCAAAATAAATTCTTCATGTATGACTAATTCTCGTGTATATCAGAACACCAATCTTATTCATAAACTCCAAATTGATCCAATAGAATCCCATCTTATCTCTAAATGCGGGGTCAGCCAAACTTTTTTGATCATCGCCCTATATAATTTTCAATCTCTACAAAGGTAATTTTCAGGTAATTAAAAATAAAAGCTATATATTAGTCTAATGTTTAATAAAATCGAAACAGTAGTAAAAGTAGCTACAATTTTTACTTCTTAATAAGGATGAGTGTGCCTGGTGTTCTTGGCAAGGTTCAGCTATATATTGAGTTCGGAGAATTAGTCGAGGAATTTTAGCCATGAAATCATCCACATTTAATTTATTTTGTTTTTTGTTAAAATTGATTAACATGAGCTGAAACCGGCTTCAACCATATACGAACTTGGAAACTCCAGCATGAGCCATTTCGTAATACGTAACCCA
>BMAW01008947.1:0-20230 GCA_019974015.1 Nephila pilipes | reverse complement strand
TGTGTATGTGTACGTGTGTGTGTTAACCTTTAATTTTAAGCATTTTCAAATTTCAGGAAAAGTTTTGAAAAATGCTATTTTTATATATATACACAGAGAGAGTGAGAGAGAAATTCCAAAGAAAACGATGAAATGTTTTTGTCAGTTTCTTGTATTGGCCGCAGAAAGTAGGTTGAAAAGGAAGGTGCTAGCTCAGGTTTTATCTTCTTCACTTGATCAAGGTTGTAAATGATTAGGTTAGTCGCCAATAACCCTCGCTTACTACTAAGTGTGTCGACGATAAACATTTAGTAAATCAGCTTTTTGTAAATTGTAATTTTCTTTAAAACATTTTCTTCTAATTTTTAGCCTTTTTCATTCACAACAGATTTCAATGAACATTCGATGAATAAGAAAGAAAATTTCAAGTACATTACTTTATAATATTTTATTAAAGATATATTAATTATTAATTGTCTTAAAATATTGAAGCAAACACACTGTTTAGATTCTGAACACAACAAAATATCCTAGATTCCTTAATAGTAATAGTTACAAACATTTTGTAGCCAAACATTTGCAAGTATATTCATTAGTAGAAGAAGATTTTTAAAGAAATAAATATTTATTTCCAATGCTTGCACATTGTGACGATAAAACTTGAAAGATTTGAGCAATTATTTTAGGGCAAATCAAATATCAACGGAATTTTCAATGGAACCTCTGAAAAATAAATAATTCAAAGTTTTTTTAAAAAAAAAACTGTGATTCTCAAAGAAAAAACTCAGACACATAATTATGTTATTTTAAACTGCGATAATTTATTAGTGCAATTAGTTAACAATCCGATATCACACACACGCCTGGCTTTGCATATTATTACACTTTCTCATTATTTCTTATCCCAGTCACCTAAGATTTGTATTCCAAGGTTGGGCTTAACAGTCTCGAAAAATTTCCCTCTTTGAGTTTATCGTATTCAGAAATCGTATTTTGCAGTTGTCATCACATTTTTGTAGTTTTCAAGAGAAGAAAGAAACTAGTCCATAGAACAATATCAATATGTGAAAGACTTTTCAGTGAAGTGAGAGATGAATTTCAACGGGGTGCTCGAATTTCAAACAATTTACATAAACGCTACGTTCGAATATTAAATAATATTTTTGGAAGGTTTCTATGCGGGATTGTGTGTCTTGTAGACAAATGTGTTCCGAATAGTAAATTTTTGGTTAATAGGACACAAGGTGTATCCAAAAGTACACGCAACACGTGACTCTAGTGTTAATGTTTTGACAGTTACATAGTTATTTTTAGGGCGAAGGCAAAAAAGTTTTGATGATTAAAGGGCTATTTATTCTTATTTTTATTCTTCTGCAATGTCCAGATAGCCTTTTAGGGAAGATAATGAGCTTTAATTGAGTCCTGATTCAGTTTAGTATCACATTGTGGAGGAAAATTGATTTATTGTATATAAAATACCATTAAGGCCGAAAGTCCTCATATGATAAGATATATAAGTAAAGGAATGAGGTAATCGTTAAGGTGATACGTTTATCAATATATTATTTCTCCGTTTGCTTAATTTTTCATCAACAGGCATTTCATCAAGAGGCATCAAAGGCATGGCAATAATAATTAAGAGGCAATTTATTTTTAATCAACAAAAATTCTATTATTTATTGCAATTTAATTTGAAAAAAAAAAGTGGTAAAGAAGAAGGAAAACGGTCTTATCAATTTTTAAATTCTGTCAATTTTAGGAAAAAATTTGAGTTGCATGTATAATTTGTAGAATAACGAGAAACATTCTTTGGCAGAATGTATTTCAGATGAGATTAATTTCAGAAACACCTTACTTAACATTACGAAATTTAAATACACGACTTCTGATAAATTTCCAATTATGTTGATATTGTAATGCAACGGAACAAATTTCAATTTATCCACCATAAATTATCAGAAAGATTATTTAATATCCTTTAGAAAATACGATAATTCATTCAAATTTCTCATAATTAATTTTATAATTATTTGCGTAACATAGTAACGAAGCAATATATATATATATATATATATATATATATATATATATTGGGTTGGAGGGAAAGTTCTATCGTATTTTAAAGTAAATGTTTGAATTCATTTATAAAAATATGTGTTTAATATTAATCAATTATATATGCTCCGTTATTTGTTACAACATGTTGCCATCTTTCAGGTAACCTGTGAATTCCTGTTTTGTACAAGTTCTCGTCCTTGGAGTTAAAATAGTCAGCAACTGCCTTAGAAATATTTTCAAAACACTTGAATTTTTTTTACCGTTAGATAATTTTGCAGAGATCTGAACAGGTTATAATCAGATGGTGCAATGTCGGGTGAATACGGTGGGTGACTAAGGACTTCCCATGCTAACGCATTCAGTTTTTGTTGTGTCACCATTGCAGTATGCGGTCGAGCATTATCGTGGTGGAACACTATTCCTTTTCTGGACACTAATGCTGGCCTTTTTTCTTTGATAACTGCATTCAATTTATCCAGCTGATTGCAGTACAGATCCGCGTTAATGGTTTTTCCCTGTTTCAGCAACTCGTAGTATACTGGATCTTTCCTGTCCCACCACAAACAAAGCAGTACTTTTCTTTGATCGATACTTGGTTTTGGAACTGTTGCTGATGATGTTCCTGGTTTGCAGTAAGATTTTTTTCTCTTAATATTCTCGTAAAGAATCCACTTTTCATCTCCAGTAACCAGCTTGTCCAAAAACGGCTCCACATTGTGTCTAATCAGATGTGATGAATACATTCTTACACGATCAGACAAATTCTTTTCCGTTAATTCATGTGGAACCCAAACACTCTGCTTTAACACAAACCCAAGAGATTTAATGTGATCTCCAACAGTTGTATGATGAATGCCAAACTCTTCTGCAATTTCTCGACTTGTTAAATGTGGATTATTTTCCAACATGGATTCCAAAACATCATTATCGATCTTGGATGGTCGTACAGGTCGATCACTTTCTTGGAGGCTCAGATCCCCGGAACGAAATTTGCTAAACCATTTTTGACAAGTACGAACATTTACAATATCTTTTCTAAATACCGCACATAAATTTTTACATGCAACCGATGCGTTGCTTCCGTTTTGGAATTAGTACAAAATGCAGTGTCGTAAATGCCCTTTATCTACTGACATGTGACATGTGTTTCACTTTAAATATCACAAGTAAATGATGAATGGTAAAAAAGGACTCCTTTTATATTCTACAGCAGCTAAAAGAACAAAAAAAATCCGAATGACTCACTAACCAGATGTTTTTTTTTATTTACAAGAAAAAGCATCTGCCTATTTAAAATACGACAGAACTTTCCCTCCAACCCAATATATATATATATATATATATATATATATATATATATATAAATGATTTAAGGAAAATAATAATTAAAAAATGCAAAGAAATAATTCATATGAATAAAATGAAAAACAGAATATAAGCAAATATTATAGCTGAATGAAATTTAATAGTTACAAAAAAACGTGCTGATTAATTCTTATAGTTGATAGAAAATCATCTAATAATTTTTACTAATTCATGATTTCGAGTCGACATGCTAATCATTTAAATTCTACTTTCTTAGTACTTCTGAAATACTGTATATGAAATTCTAGAAAAAATAATTTTTAACTTTAAAATTTACTTAAAAAGACACATTTGTGAACAACGTATTAAAAAAAATTCGTAATATAAAATCAAAACAGGCATTTGAAAGTTTGTAAGTAAGTCTGGTTTTGTAAGTCAATGTGATTTGTAAGTCTATTAAAACAGGAACCAGATGGAAAAAATTAATTGTGATAGGACATATCGCCAAATATAGGAAACTTTCTTTCTTGGTAGATGATTATGACTAAAGTAGACAACGCTTCACTATCCGAGATATTAAAGGAAATCAGATATTCCCCTTTGTGAGTACATTTTATGAGTACCTCATCGAGCGTATGGGGGAATTCCATGTTCCCGAAGGGAAAAGAAATTTTTCCTCAAAGCCGATGGAAGGGATATTTTGCATTAAAATTATTGAAATATTAGTTAAACTTATGTCATAAATGTCTAAATATTGCATTGTTAAGAGCAGAACGATTCCAAAGTTTCAAAGTTCTAGCTGATGGTGAAGGGTTAAATTAACGATCAAAATTTGATAATATACACCAAGTGAAATTCAGAAAAACGTTTTAATAATAAAAACCCAAACCTGTAAGAAATGATGATAAAAAAAATAATCACTCAAAATCTACGAACCGAAATTTGATAAATCATTCATAAGTAAGACGAAAACCATTCAGAAAATGAAACACAATATTTTGAAATTCTAATTCCGGCTTTAGAAAGATTTGTTTGGATGAATTAGTTTTATTGGCTCAAACATTCCCTAACAGAAAAATGTTATAAAAGGAAGTAGTAAAATTGCAATTTCGAAATATCAGAAACACAAAAAAGTAAGAAAAATAAGTATGTAGACAAAGAGACATACAAAATATAAAAAATAATCAATGAAAATAATTAATTATCTGTTTGAAAAAATAAAAACTTGTAAGACGCCGTTCGGATGAAAGGGTCAGATTACTGATCGCCAAAAGAGGAGTTGATATACCATGTTTTTTTATCAAAACAAGAGAGTACTAATGCTAGAAAAGGATTATTAATCGAAGTAAACGATTTAAAATAGAAAATGGGTTATGTAATATATAATACTATACATAATACTGCATATATATATACAATACACATTATATAATACATACACACGTCAATAATATATATATATATAATATAGTCTCAACACTACACATATAATATATATATAATACGCACACTAATACACACACACAATATATAGTTATATAATTATATATATATACAAACAGTTAATAAAATAAACACAACATAATAATACACACAAAAACCAATAATACTAAATAATTAATAATTATAATATATAATATAAGAAGATTATAGGAGATGATTATACATTTTTAGATTGTAGAAGAAAAATGAACATGCACTTTGAATAGCGAAAAAATTGAAATGCAGTAAGTTATATCACCAATTATTTATAAGAATTATGAATAAATTTAGACACAACAAAAAAAGTAATTAACCTGATAAGCCATAGATTATGCAAAAGTTCAAAACTAGCCACAATTTTTTTTATACAGACAGCAGAATTTAACAACAAGAAGAAAATGGATTAAAACATTTGTAGTCTGAATATGGCTTATGACAGATTTATCGGGTTTAACTAGTTTTACATGCTCTACATTTACCTACATCACAACTTTATGTAAAAAAATAGGCACTACTAAAATTATCTCAAAGAATTTTCGTCTAAATAATGATAGAAACAAAAAATGGTGAGATAGAAAAGAAAAAGTCATACATTAAACAAAACAAAAGAAGTAAGAACAATCTAAATTTAAAACATTCAGATTAAAAAAGAATGAAAGCTTACACAGACTAGTACAATCCAACATCAAATCTTAGCATAAACCTTCAATCATTTTATTACTATTTAAATTAAATATTGTAATTCCAGCTATGAAACAAAAATACTATCGAAAAAAAATTAAGTCTAAGAATTAGCAATGAAAGAAATAAAATGAAATACAAGATAAAAAAAGAATAAACCACATTTAAAAAATAATGCAAAATAAAAAAACCTATTGAAGACATATATTAAAACTTACTTTTCAAAATAAATGAAAAATAACTAAAACTATAATAATTTGAAATTACCTACAAAAATACTATCTAAATTAATTCTAAACTACTCTAATAAAAATAATATCTTTAAATCATTCTTAAATTACTCTTAATAAAAAATAATATCTTAAATCATTCTAAATTACTCTTAAGTAAATTTGTTAGGAAAATTAACATCGAAGATATTTTCAATTCCCATCCATATTAAGAGTGCAACTATCGAGTTCTTGATGTTCTTATCTCTGCAACATTTCGTAAAATTTGATAAGCAAAATTTAAAATCTAAAAAATATTTTGAAATTCTAGTAAAACAATTACTCTATAAATATTTTATAACTATTCTGCTTGAAACTACTTTAACAGAATTCCATTATTATCTGTTTGGTAGACAAAATCTTTAAAAAAAAAATAGCAATTATAGTTATTGTAAATAATTAAAAAATTGCTTTCACTTCTGTACTTTGAATTTATAATTATACATTATTATAAGTTTCAAAAAAATTAAGACTTATGTTAAAAAACTAAAGGACTGTTTATTTATAATGAAATTTTATGA
Organism: Nephila pilipes; assembly: GCA_019974015.1. Classification (NCBI taxonomy): domain Eukaryota; kingdom Metazoa; phylum Arthropoda; class Arachnida; order Araneae; family Nephilidae; genus Nephila; species Nephila pilipes. The sequence continues at coordinate 13,935 of BMAW01008947.1, read as the reverse complement.
ATCTTAGCAAAGTGAAACCTCCTCTTATCGTATATATTATATTAGCTTTATAATTTATTATTTTTTTTATTATCTATATATTTCTGATTCTTTAATTGTTCATTTGCCACTCTATTACATGGATAAAAAATGTTCAGAATGTTTTCATCTTCTATTATTACTGCTAGAAGAAATATAATATCAATAATACATATAAATATCTTGAAACAATTATTTACAATGAAATTAGATTCAGAAGAATGTAAATAAATATCGGCTAAGCAACTACTGTACGTATTGCCTTGTGCTATACCTTTAAACCACTTATGTATTTTATTATTGTAAACTTTATAGATTTTAACAATTGACAAGTCATGGGTTCTCCGTCAAGTTAATGTGTGACGCCTCATTCCGCATTGTGTAAAGTCGTAAGAGTTTTCCAGGTAAGTAACGTTTCATTCCAGTGTTTCATTATCCCTTTATTCACCAAATTTTATGCCATGCGACTCCATCTGTTACCTAAAGTAAAATCTGTATCAAAAAAGGAACAAGATTTGAGTCCGATAAAAACACTGTGAACAGAAAGTGGCTCGCGTTTTGAGGAAGCCTGCGGAAGAAGACTTCCAGTTCTATTTCGAATGATAGAGGATCTCCATGTGGAGCAAATGTTATTTAACAGCTACACCTTGCACACACACACACACACACACACACACACACACACACACACACACACACACACACACACACACACACACACACACACACACACACACACATATATATATATATACACATCAATCAATAAGTTCCGAGACTAACCCTGAGATGCTCTCGTAGTAAACCAGTAACTATGGGTCTCTTCTTAGAGTACTCAACTTTGCTTGAAACGTGTCAAAAAATTTTTAAGCCGATCGGACAGAAACAGCTGAGATATCAAGGTTGGAGTAAAGTCGTTTTGTAGTTTGTTTAAAAATGGAAAACTGAGTTTCGTGTTCTGGATAAAACATTGTTTTTAATGGGTAAAACACCGTGCAAGCGAAACAATGGACGTGCCAATTCGACTCTTGTCCATCAAAAGCAACGATTTGTTGGTGGTTTGCCGATTAAAACGTGGTCGTACCGATACTAAATGACGCGGAACGCCTGGAACTCCAGAAGCCAGTTAACTGAAAAAAAAATGTGATGTGAAGTGACAAAATTATAATGAAAGATCGTAAAGTGAAGTTCGTGAGATTGTTCAGATGACATTGATATCATATGGAAGCGTATTTACTATCCTTCATGAAAAAAAGTGAGCATGAAAAAAGGTTTTTTCCGTTGGTGCCGCGATTGTTTTCGATGGAACAAAAAACAGCAACGAGTGGATAACCAGAAAGCTGTTTATCGTTATTTACCGCAACAAAAAGATTTCTTATGAAAAAAAAAAAAAAAAAAAAATTTTGGGAAAAAAAAAAAAAGATTTGGAAAAGGTTGGAACGATTGTATCATCCTAAAAGGTGATTAACAAAAAGGTGTTATGTTGATGAATAAAAAAAAATTTTGCAAAAAAAATACATAATGTTAGTCTCAGGAGTTATTGATTGATGTGTTATATATATATATATATATATATATATATATATATATATATATATATATATAGTAGACACACACACATATATATATATATATATATATGTGTGTGTGTGTGTTAGCCTCAGATTAAGGTTTGACTCGGTGCTATAGAATTTCTATATAAATTTATCAATATATTTATATAAATATTGAAGCTATATCTAGGAATTTGTATAAATACACTTAGAATAGTTATACAATTAAAACAGGTAATCTAAAAAAATTCAATATCTGGGTTATTTTAAGGGTACTGTGTTGCCTCAAATTATAATAATATTCTTTCTGAATAGCCGATATGATACTTTGTAATAAAAGATGTATTGTGCTTTTAAGTCTGTTGCAGAGGCATCACATAATTTGATTTCAGCTCTAGATTTTTTGAATTATCACACGTTTGGACAAGGAAGTAATATAAGAATAACTGAATAATATAAGCTTGTTCTAAGAGCATATTTACCAAAGCTGTGAATTTGTCAATTGAAATTATTATCAATGTATTCTTCGAAGAAGAATTAGGGCTAAATTCAAAATACTGAAAGGCAACATGTTTTAAATGTAAGGAATGTTACTTTTATGTATTACAACTATTGGAATAAGAAGAAAATTTTAGAAATAAAACTACAATGGTAAAATATTTTTCAGAATTACTTTCAAATGTAATAAATATAAGCGTTGGTTTAAATCTTCAAGATGAAAAATAATTTAGCAAAATTATTTAATTTTTTTTTGTTAATTGAATGTTGCTATGTCCATACGACCATTTCTGCCTGATTAGAAAATTAGCTTGGTGCAGTTATTGAATCTTTATAATTTTGAATCTTGCTTAGATGACTCAGTAGACATTTAAAGCGGGTGTATAACTCTTCCAATTTGGAGTTCCTAACGTGAAATTTTGTTTGAAATATATAACAAATTAAATTCAGTAAGATCAATGCTCAAGAAGAAAAATTGGATAAATTTCAGGAGGAAATCCACGTATTAAAAATACCCTTGTTACTCCACGTAATTATAGCTCATAAAGTTTTCAGAAATTTTAAAAATTGAATTTTTATCACAATGTTCATACTATTAGTAAAATTATAGGGAATGCGTCACACTCATCAATGTATTTAAACTTATCTAATCATGCCCGAACAAAACCGTACAGTTTTCAGTTGAGTGACAATCAATTAAACATAAACGCCTTAAATTTTCTGATTCTTTAGAGTGATTACTTTAGTAATTGCATTATATATTTTATTTATTTTTTTTATAATTGCATTATATATTATATTTATACTTTTATAATTGCATTATATATTATATTTATACTTTTATAATTGCATTATATATTATAATTATATTTTAAAATTGCATTATATATTAAATTTATACTTTTATAATCGCATTATATATTACATTTATACTTTTATAATTATAATTTTTATAATTGTATTATATATTATTTCAGAGTATAGTTGAAAAGAAAAATAAATTTCAAACATTTAATGCTGTGAATTTCCTGTCTTAACTCTTAAAGTTCTATTGTACTAAGATTATTTTTTAAACAATATGAGATACTGCACTTATTTACCTTTAAATAGGTTTATAGAAACAAAAAAATTAAATATAAATACTTTTTTAATTTATTTACCCCGATTTTATTTTTTCAATTTTAATCTATACATTCCCAGTTATGAAAAATGTTCTAGAGTAAAGATCTTAGAAAACTAAGAATATAATATGAAAAGAGGTAAAAAAAAAACGTAGCGCACCACAGATAATATAAAAAACAAATGATACAAATCAACGTACTTAGTGCATTTAAAACCCATTAATTGAATGTTAATATTTTTTTCTATGAAGTAATATTCACATTGTACTAGTTAAAACATTTAAAGAAGAAAAAATAAATTTCTGCTTAAAAATAATTTTTAAGAACAATTTTTCAAAGTACATGAAAATATTTAGGAAAGTTTAAAAAGTTATATTTATTATGTTAATCAATTTCTGGCTCATGTATTTACAATAATCATAAAAATAACAAAGAAAAACTAAGATTTCATGCAATAGTCAAAAAATTTCTTACTACTTTTTTTAAAAACTTAGCTTTTAATTTTGTAACAGGCGTCTGTTATGAAAATGATAACAATATTCATTTCATGTTAACACTAAGTGTATATAAATTCCGAGAAATTTATACGAATATAACAGATTTTGTTAAATGTAGTTTTCCAGATGTTCACTTATATAATATATAGAAGCAAAATAAGAAAGGAATATATGGGAGAACTAAATTATTAACTATTTATTACAAGTCACACAGTAAAAAAATTCATTTTTTGGAAATTTTTATTATATTTTATTCAAATTCTTACTAAGTTAATAATAACTCAGTATTCCTTTCAAAAAGTGAATTGAAAATTCGCATTATAATGTTTCATAGCAAATGTCATAGATAGATAAGACTAAGATCGGTAATTCTGATTAAGATTATTACTTATGTTTCAAAGCGAAAATATACAAGTATGTTAGATATAAATCTTGAGGAAAAATGAAATTTTACGATACCAGTGAAAATATCAGTAAATCGATTGGTAAAGAAAAAGAAAAACAAATAGATGATGCACGTTGAAAGATCACTGCTATTGAAATCTGAACGAAACAAGTTTCGAAAAGTCGAAGGAAAAGTTCTTTTTCCCCCTTTTTTTCTTGTCGTTCGAAAAGAAGTACTTTCGAAGCAAATTAACTTTCTTATTTTTTTTTTACTTGTCTTGTAAAGCAACTTAAAAAATGGTGAAAAATATTCCTCAAAATAAAATGAAAAAATATAGAACAAGAATAACGGGAAAAAAAAGGAAAAATAGAATCTCTCTAGTCTCAGATCATCGTTAGAAATACAGTTAAGAATGTCAAACATTACTAAGACTATCAGATACGTTGAGAAAATATTCTGAAAAGGTAACCAGATTAGATTTGTGATCCCGCGTAGTAATTTCGTTTTCTCCCATTACTAAACTTGACTAAAACAACCACGAATCCATTACTTAACTCGACTGAAAGAGACTCGAATCAATTTCTAAACTCGAGTAAAAGAATCACGAACAATAGAGTGAAGAAATTGAGAATCAACTTTGATGATAGCCAATTTATTATCTTTAAAGTTGTGATTATTAAATATTTATGATCTATTTCTCACTTTCTCTGTAGTTAAACTGCCTAAAAGCGTCTGAATTATCATTTAGAATACAAAATTAATCTATTTCTTACCAACTCATTCAGGTTAAAGTGAGAATAATAATTGGTGATGAGGGCTCATGGTCATAAATACCTGAATTTTACTTACCTATGTATGATCAGGAAACTCTTTAACAAAACAATCTCTATTTCTACAATTAGAGATACAACTTCTCTCGCTCTCTCTTTCTCTCTTAGTTATTAACTTTCTTAATCTACCTCCAAATTTTCAGCTTCTTTATTATTAATTTTTTCTCTGTTTAAAAATACAATTTACCGGATATTTTCATTACACTTCATAATTTCAATCTTATTTACATAAGTCACGAATCGCTCTATTTGGGGCGAGGGGTTGAATTCAAGCACATTCGGAAAGAAACACAAATCTTCTTCAAGAGGAAATTGGGATTGAACCCAATGTGTCAGTTTTGTATCTGTAGCTAATTAACCGAAATATTAGATCTTATGCTCTTTTCTTTCGTTCATCAAAGTACTCTTTTAAACAAGTGTTTTTTTTTCTCGATTATTTAAGTTCCGTACAAAGTATGCATTTTCTTAAAATTACAGATAATTTTATGTTAATTATTCGTAAGAATGATATGATTTAACTCACTAAATATTTTTACGACAGCTCGAGTTCTATTAAAGAAACTGGGGAAATTTTATTAATTGTAAAATGAAATAATATATTTAAACATATTACTTATATCAACTCAAATAATTTTTTAAAAACCTTCATGAATTAAACAAGTGATAAATTTTACAGAATTTTGCTTAGAAAACACATGATCATAAGTACCTCAATTGAGTACTAATTTTTTTTGTTTCAATGAACATTCAAGTATAACCAATCCATTTGCTTAAATAAAATTCATTTTCTTAAAAGATTCATTGAAATTGTTTTAAGATAAAAAGTTTTAACATAGAACAGATTTAAAAAATTGAACCTAATAATTAATTTCTATTGAAATGGGTATTTAAAATTTAATAAGTTTTTAATATTGTTTAAATGATGATTTTACTTTATTTTTTAATATTTTACATTATTTTCATACGCCAGAAAAACATTCACAATCATTTTACACTTAAATCTATTTTTACATTTTCTTGTATTTTATTTTTAATTTCCAATTTATTACAATATAAACACATAAGAAACAAATTTAATAAATACAACAATTTTAACATAGGCGCAATAATTACTTAAAACATTCATAAATGGTCAAATATTTGAAGGAAATACTCGTATTTAGTTCCTTTAAGCGCATTTTTGATATGTTATGGGAGTCGTTATTACTCGTGGATAGACACATGAAATTGTTCAAGAACCTCTGCCTTATTAGAGAATTAATAAACTGTATTTTGAAGCCTAATTGACAATTATGATTATTTTGTCTCTTCTTGAAAAGCTGAAATTTAGATTTAAGATGACAGATAGGGTAACAGTACTTCATTAGAACTTCATGCTTGCTTTTGGAGGTAAAAGTTATAATTATTTTAGTTAAAAAAAATTCTTTCATGTGTTCATCAATAAATATTCATTAATTTTAGCGTTTATGTTTATTTTCTATGTTTAAATGTTTTTGTCTCCTAGTTTTCATTCTTTCTTTTTTTCTATAACTAAATTACTGTTGGATTTTCACAGTTTCTTTTTTCTTTCGTTCTTGGTCTATGCCATTATGGATAATATAATACTGGAAGTTATGATGATTCTAATTTAAAAAGATTATTCTCTGTCCAAAGTTTGTGACGGTATTTAAATAACATTATCTCAAATTTTGAATTTTTATTCTTTTCTCTTAAGATTTGCTTTGCCTTTAGGTAACGCTATGCTTATTTAATTTAGTTGTGATTTTTATTATTGGTTTCACTTTTGTTTGAACAAATAATATCTTCTATATTACGTGTTCTTAAATTCTTTTATATTGTCTTACTAATGCAGTTTTGACATTTTTTCATCATAATATTTTGAGTTTCTTAAAACATGGCATTTTTTTAAAACCTTTAATGGCTAAGGGATTTTTATATTTTACTCATGCTTCAATTAATTCTGTAATATTTGTAATTTCCTTGATATAATTATATTATCTTAATTTTATTTTTAATAATTTTAAATTCGAGATACACACACACTCACACACACATATAACAGGTCAATTGAAAAGTCCCCTGCCTACCATAATAAAACACATTTTTTTGGCAAAATTAGTTTTTTTTTATCCAACATAATTCCCTTCAAGGGGGATACATGGATTATAGCGACGCTCCAACTTTTCGATACCATTTTTGTAGTACGATTTTTCCTTTGCTTCAAAATAGGCCTCAGTTTCGGCGATCACCTCTTCATTCGACGAAAGTTTCTTCCCAGCAAGCATTCTTTTGAGGTCCGAGAACAGGAAATAGTCGCTGGGGGCCAGATCTGGAGAATACGGTGGATGAGGAAGGAATTCGAAGCCCAATTCATGGATTTTTGCCATCGTTTTCACTGACTTGTGACACGGTGCATTATCTTGGTGAAGCAGCACTTTCCTTTTCTTCAAATGCGGCCGTTTTTCGGCGATTTCGTCCTTCAAACAGTCCAATAACGCTATGTAATAGTCGCTGTTGATGGTCCTTCCTTTTTCAAGATAGTCAATGAAAATTATTCCATGCGCCTCCCAAAATATAGAAGCCATACATTGCCAGCCAACTGTTGCGTTTTCCCACGCTTTGGAGCGAGTTCATCATGTGCAGTCCACTCGGATGACTGTCGATTGCACTTCGGAGGAAATGATGGAGCCTGTTTCATCCATTTGTCACAGTATCGAACGCAAAACTCGAGGTTTATTATGCTTGATCTATCAAACACTGCTGAATCATCAAATCATCGTTGTTTTTTGGTCAAAGTAACTCAGCGCACCCACTTTGCACAGAGCTTTCTCATACCCAAATATTCGTGCGATATGATGTACACGTTCAATTGATATCTTTTGAGTGTCTTTTTCATTCAATTTCAATTTACGGTCTTTTCAAAATCATTTTGTGGATTTTTTAAGGTTCGCAGTAAACAACCTCTTTTGGACGTCCACGTTCGTTCACCGTCTTCGTGCACATCATTTCACCACGTCTAACTTATAGCACCAATTCTTGGTTGATTTTCCTGGTAGTACTCGGAAACCGGCATCAAGGTTTTAAGCTTCAACCTGTATTTTCTTCCAAAAGCAAATTTTATAAAAAACGCTGAAATCTCTTTTATCCATTTTTCACAATAACAAAGTTGCTTCAATCAAAATGCTGTATATTCATGAACCATGATCCTGCGTCTAATTATATAACCTCTTTTGCTAGGGTTAGGGCTAACTAAAAATAGGGATTTGAATTTGTAGCCTTTTCATCTCATGTCAGTGAGACTTTTCAATGTGTGCTATATACTGCACATTATTATACTAATATACAGATACTTATGTACTACTTATATTATTATTTATATACATATTACTTCTATATTCTATACTGTATCTAAGCTATTCTCTATGCATCATGTATATATGTATATAGTATATACTCTATATTTTATATGAAGGAGTACAATATATTATTCTTATATTATGAATATACTACTAATTATTATATATAACTACATTATATATTATATATCATCCTCTTGTATACATCATTCAAAGTAGTTCATAATAAATGTACGTAGTATGGCATGCTATTTGATGTTTCTAATATTTTAAATGATATCACGCACGATAAAGGAACCTTAATATACTTCATACTTAGACATCAAATGTTAAACTTTACAAGATGGTTTTAAATAATAACGGAGTTTAATTCCTGCATATATCATACGTCTTTAAATCTCTACTTCTCTTGAAGAAATTGGGCTGTTTTTTTAATAAAGGTTTAAAATGAAGAAGCTTAAGTTGTGTAAAATTATTTTGCTATTCTTTACATGAAAAACCATTCTACGGATGATGAAAACATCATTCTTAATATTTCATTCACGTTTTTTCTTAAAGCAGAAGATTATCCTTTAGTAGTTTATCTATATCTGATTTTATTTTCAATAGCTTCCAGCACATTTGAGGATTTGCAAATTTACTGCCCTGCAAAAGAGCGAGCGATACGATAATGCCGCCGCAACAGACAAAAGTAATCTATACCATCGAGTATAGTAATAAATCTCTATCGAGCTATTCTCAATATCACTTACCATTTCCTACCCCAAGAAATAAACGATGTGTGCCTATCTACCGATAAATTTTGGGCATTTCAAATTTCAGGTGTCATCACCTCCATCACGGGTTTATGTAATTTATCACAAATGCGGGTTTAACTTCAATGGATGTTAAGCATATACTTTTACATATTGTGGTTCATTCCTCTTAGCTATGGATATATCTATACATTTTATGTCAAAATTGGTTACTGTTTAATATGTATTTGATGAACGAGTATCTCTCTTGGATCATTTATTTTATTATTTATTTTATTATTTTTTTGGTTTATAGTAAAATGTATTGCTCAAAATACTTTAAATGCATGGTTGTCATTTTTAATGAAATTCCGACAGTAAAACAATGTTTCTACCTTAAAAGCATTTAACTTAGTAATATTTCCTTCTATTAGTATTTTAAATAAGAAATATTTTTCTTAAGATTATTTTATAAATTATCTCATTAAAAATTGAATTTCTGCTATTAAGAAAAAGTTATTGATTTTTAAGTTAATCTTTTCAAAAACAAAACATTTTAATAATCATTAATTAAAATTACAGGTTTTCAATAAATGTAATTTTAGTACTATATTACATAAATAAAGTGTAGTTATGTAAGAAAAATGGAATATAAAAATTAAATTGATTTTACTGAAGTGATCTAGCACACTTCAGAATATCTATGATTGGGTAGATAGTAATTGCTAACATTTTTGTTACATTTTCGTGTGCAAACTAAATTCTTAAACAAAATAAAATTGCATATTGATTAATACATTTTTGACATTTTGAGTTTATAATAAATTATTTTCAAAAACTTCATTGAATTACCGAAATAAACACTTTTTTTAAGAAATATTGAGCACCGTGTTTCCTCTGTTATAATTTTCTCGCTGTATTAATGAATATTTCTTAACTTTCTAAGCCAAGTACCCAGTTTCCAATATATCAGTTTTTTAAAAACTACTTCTTATTAAGCCAAACTGTACATTTGAAAGGCTATTAAGAAAAAAGTTGATGACGCAGAAAGTAAAAATTTAATTAAAATAATTGCAAATAATCTCTATGACAAGGAAGTTTAGCGCATATATGTGCATTCAATAAATTAAATATAACATAAGAGTAAATGCTTTTTCCCAATGAATTAATTTAAAACTAACGACTTACGAATAAAATGTTATTTTATTATTTAAGTTATTATAACTACATGACAAAAGGACTACTAATGTTTTAAAAATTAAGAAAATGAATTAAAAATTAAGAAAATGAATTAAAAATTATACATGTAATGTCATCTAAATGCATATTTTTATCCATACTGAAAAAAAAATTCAGTCAAAAATGAACCAAAATTTTAACATATTAAAAAAAACCTAAATGACATTGTCAAATAAATGTTTCCTCCTTCATTTTTCTTAAGAATAATTTCAATTAAACGTTTTCGCTTAATAACAATCACTTTGCTGCCTGCACCATACTAATCAGACTCTCTTATTCGTAGACGTGAGCAGGACGTAAATAGCCTGTCTTCTGGCAAAAAACCCTTTCCCATTCATTCTTTTGGAAACAGTCACCCTTGTCACATGGGTTTCTTTGGCTGCATACAGGTCCCGAGAGAGATGAGAATCTGTAACCCCTCTCTTACGCCTCGCTAAAATGCATAAATGGCGATCTTCTCTGGCCATCGTGGCTCTTGGACGACCTTGCCCAGGCTTTCTCTCGATGGATCCAGTATCCTGGAACTGCTGCCATAGTTTACACACGACGCTGGGCATTAAATTAAACTCTCTGCATATCTGGACTTGTGATTGGCTTGCCTCTAGCCTCCCCAGAATTCGCCACATAATTCCATCATCTAAACGTTGGTGGTCACTCAGTTTTACTGTTCCGATGTGAATTAAACCGTTTACTGCAAGATAACACCAAGAAATTCGCCGAGGTGTGCTTGCGAACGAAATTCGTCTCGCCCTCCACGCGCTTATAAAGCCTGTTTTTCTGCTGGCTCCGCCTACTTCCACGTGTACGCTTACGTATTTGCCATACAAGATTTGCATTTTTATCTAGAAGCTGTGGTTTTCTTTCAGTTCAGTTCTTTTTCATTCAATTCGATAAAATATGCAAATTCTCTGAATTTATTTCACCAGTGTATCATGATTCGAAATATTTTGGATTCCTACCATATATTACGTATGTATTATATTTGAAACAGAACACTAATGTGATAAATACTCAGTAGTGTCATAGTCTTAGTAAAATAATTTTCCTTTGTATCCTTGTGTATGAACATTACTGTTATGTTTCTTACATGCATTGATCAGTTTTGTATAATAAAGAAATAGTTAGAAGAAATAAAATTATAGGTGGAAAAAAAAATGAACCAAGATTTTATTTAAAGATGGATTCGGAATATAAAGTATAAAAATAACTTTTTTTTTTCTAAATGTAAAACAACATATAATTTGTAAAAGATTATTTCGCTAAACTAAGTTGACTTCTTATATGGCTACTTAACATACAATTGTAGGGGATTAAAAGAAATATTAACGAATCAAGATTTTATAAATTATACATTAATTTACATTTAAAAAACCTTTTTAAGCTCTTTAGTCCATACTTAAATAAAAGCTTGAATGTAAAATGCTATTTGCTTACATTTATTTAAATATTTTTAGTTTGGAAATTGAAGACTAAACAGCAATTACGTGCACTAGACATGTATCAAAATTTCAGCTCATTTAGATGTCAAGTACACGGTATGATCGCGCTGGTCCTCACTTCCTTAAGTCAAGTAACTCTTTGAGCTTACCATAGTATTGCATCGTCACCATTGTTTTACATATTTTCGAAACTTCAACTAAATCGGATGATGAAATGATGGTTCGAATTCAAGTACACATTTTAGAACAGGAAAGACATATATGCATATCAGCATAGAAAGTTTAGTAAATGCAAGTAAAAAAGAAATTTTATATTTTATTTTAAATGAATTTTCGGCGAGAGTATAATATTCTATCTTATATAACAACAGAACGAAATTATTTCAATTAACGAAATTTTGACACTAATAACACCGATTTAACAAACATGGCAATTTATATTTTAAATTACATATACATTTCTAATATGTTTCTTAAAAAATAAAATAAATTAAATTGCACACGTATTGATTAAAAACATATAATTTTGAGAACATAAGAGACTTGGGAAATATAGCGACATTTAGAGAGGAATTTAGAGCACAGAAATTAAGTTTAGAATATCAGACCAATTTATTTTTGAAACTTATTAAATTTGTGAAAATGGTATGAGATTTTATATTTGTGGATACGAAAATCATAGTTAAATGCATTCATACGCATAAATTCTTTCCGTTTTTGTCGCAGCGATCTTGCAACTGGAATTGTTTCCTTCGACTCATGGATTTAGACTCGCTACATGATGGATCTGATATCACAACAGATCATATGACATCAGATCCATCATAAACATTTTGTCAACAGATCAACAGACAAATGCAATTACAGTCACCAATAGAATTCGAATTGAATTTAAGTGCAACATTACTAGTCATTTAATCAATGAATCTTACAAAATGGTAACATAAAGAAAATTTTATTATTCCTTTTTATTTCAACGACTGGAGAAAAATTCAAGAATACTATAACAATGTAACTAAAATTTATAGTTAGTGAATTTGATTTCATATAGTAAATATTGACTTAGTTTGTACAGGAATGGTGTTCATCAAGTAAAATGTTTATGGCTCTCCAGTGTCTAATAAAAATAGGATTTTTTTACTTTTCGCCAATTATTTAAATAAATGTTACACAAATTATGTGTGCAGACTATTTCTACTCTAAGTGCTTACTCAAATTATCTTCAAGTGAAATTAGGAAAACTTAACATTTTTTATTAACATTCAGTAAACACTTGATGTATTTATTTTGTCATGTTATAATACCACACTGTAATGCAGTATTTAAGCTAGAAATTACATTCGAAATATAGTTTTAGCTCTATATTTGTATTATATTGCTATTTAAAAATAGAGGCTTTATGGTTTTAATTGGAAATACATGTTAATTAACCAAATGTGTGATTTTTTTCATTCTGCGTCTTAGTATGGAATATATATATGGAAGGAGAGTGTTCTAAAATGCATTTTCATCAAGAAATAGTTCGACTGCATAATTTTGGGGTTACATAAGTTAAAAAAATTATTTTGCGAGCCTCTTGGATTAAGGCGTCCAAGAATAGAATTGAGAACAAATCCTTATTTTTTATTCTTGCAAAGATCGCTGTGATAAATTGAAATTCGGAATCCTTACTTTTTCTGAATAATTCAACTCTTCTAAAACTGGGAGTCGTTGCATGATAAATGTAATTTGGATTAAAAATGGTTTATTCAAACAGTTCTAAGGGTGAGTTACAAGTAGTTCTTAGGATTTTCAGGGATATTCTGAAGATGAGGTACGAGCTAGAATATTATCCACTTCACCTAATATAGACTAAAGATTCCAAATTACTTCGAATAGCCTTTGTATTCATATCATATTTAAGTTAATGATACAGCTTCACTAAAGTGATCTGAACTAAACTTGGAAAAAAAGACTTAAGCAACAAGAAGTGTTAATTATTAACTACAGTATTTTGAGATAGGAAAAAAAAAATTAAATGTAAACGACTGTTATTTCTTTAGAAATAAAATATATTCCATTTTAGTTTAATTACATACAACTTATATATATTTAAATGTTTTTTTTTTGTTATTCGAGACCCATAAAACTTTAAAGAAAAAAGCTTTAATTTTGTGTCTTATGGTTATCTGTAAGTGAGCATTAACTTTCTGTAAAAACTTAACTGCAAAAATGTATTATATTTTTGAAACTATAATACCTTTATTTAAAAGTTTAAAATTTGAT
>BMAW01008943.1:512645-535397 GCA_019974015.1 Nephila pilipes | reverse complement strand
TCTGATGATTCTTTCATGGTGTTGCATTTTCTACAAACAGCAGTATACGTTAAACTAAACCACAAATACCCCGCTATTTGTCTTTCGAGGAACTAGAGTTCCAACTTGCGACTCAGCTTGTATTTCATTGGTCACGAACTTGCAGACAGTGATCACTGGGTTAACGTGGGTCGAGGAAAATGGCTGGAGTTGGTAAAAATGGAAAAATAATTTAGAGTAACTTTAGCATAAAAATAAAAAATTTTGCAAAATAATGTATTATTATAAGCGTACTTAACTAAATGAATATTGCCTTATTTAAGACTTGAATTCTGCCTTATTTTATACAAATTAGAGATACTTTATTAATCAATAATGTTGTAATAAGAATAGTTCAAAAAGTTAAAACTATATACTACAATTATGACTTATAATTTTAAATATTTTATTGACTTATATTTTATTGACTTTTATTATTTTAAATATTGACTTATAATTTTAACTTTTTATTCAATTCTACACAAGTAATTTTATAAGTTGTTGCTTCTTTAACTTGGACCAGCGTTTCTTAAATTTTTCAGTCTGGCAACCCTACTCACATACTTAAAATTTTTGTATGACCCCTCTCCTTCTCAACGATAAGCCTGCATGAAATAAATTACGTTGTTAATTTCTAATTTAATAAATAAATAAATTTAAAATCTAATTTAGTTATTTTTTAATGAAAACTTATTTGGTTAAATCATAATGAAATACCCATAAATTTTGTTATCAACTTTTGTGTCAAATTTATATTTTATAGAAAAATTAATTTAACCAATCTTTGAAGCTCCTCTGAACAAAAGGTGTAGTTGAAATTATAAGATTTCTAATGAAATGTGTAATTGAAAGATTACATATAGATAAAAAAGTGAAAAAGGAAAATAATTAGTTTTAGAATTTGTTTCAAGTATGCAAAAAATTAAGAGAAAAAAAACCACTTGTGTTTTTTCTGCATAACAAATTAAATCTTGGTGATATACATGACACTGCTCAACGTAAAGCATCTTCAACAAACCAACATTTGACCCAAAATGTGATGTTTGGATTTAATAAATATTAAAGCTGAAAAGAACGTTTCTTGTTAGTTCTCGTATGTGGTATTGAACGGCGAAAGAGTGTTTGATGCTTTTTCAAAAATTGAGGGAAATTTAGCTCCAGTTCCGATCCATAATTCAGTTTTAGATTTTTATAAAAACTCAAGTCTTAAATTTTTTTGAGTCATTCGATAGTTCAGCCAATTCCTCTCCAATATTACATGGCAAGCGATTAATATCGCTGAATCAAAAATTACTTTTTTGAAAAGTAATACATATTAATGAATATAAATTGTAATGTTTCTGTAACTTAATGTTTCTAAATTAAATTATCGTGAACCTGAGATATTCTGCTTTGTGACCCCGTTTGGTGTCGCCACCCACAGTTTAAGAAGAGCTGACTTAAGCTACAACAACATATGCACCAATTTCTCTACTATTGGTTAAACGTTATCGTATTTTGTGTTTTAATATTCTTATTCTTAAAATACATTACAAGAATTTTTGTTTCATATATTTGTGACGTGTACTGTATAAGTATAATTTAAATTTTAGCAGTGCATTTGTGCGTGAAAATAATATAAGTCCCGTTCAGAGTGTCAATCAAAATCTCAATTATCTATGTTTTTATGTATTACAATAGTTAACGAACTGTTAAAGGGGAGAGATAGTAATCTAAAAACTCCCTGATTACGGCTGACAGGAAATCAATACATTTGACAGGATATCATTCTGAAGCAGTTTTAAAAAAAGAAATTCTCCTACATTTTGAGAAGTTGGAATCTGGATCACGAGAAATGACTTCTCGGCAAAATTATGGTCTGAAGTACGTTAGAAATTCTGTGAAGTAAATTTTATTTTTTGGTAGGCTGATAATTCTAACCGATGCTAAAAGAAAAGAACTAAGTATTTTTTCTTGAGCCATAAGTCTGTATGTAAACCATACAGCAAAAATATTTGGATGATATCCTATATTTACAGGAATTGTCTATTAATTATTTTGAAAAGGATGTATATATCTTGCTTATTAATCAGTTTATTAATCATCAAATAAAGATTTAAAAATTACTTTGAAGATAGTAAAGACAAGTATTAAATTTCAGCTGATTTTCATTTATGTTAGATGAAATTTTACGGGAAAAAATAGATTAAACGACTTCTTACTGAGTTCTTAAGAATGCTTTATACTTCATAGAAAAAAAGTGGATCAACTTTTCTTAATTTGTCTTTTTCGCGCAATTTTGAAAAATTCTTAAAGAATTTGGCTTACAATTTCACAAGCAAAGACATAGCCATAAAATGACTATAAGAGAACATAAATTTTTCAATAATTTTATATACGCTGCTGGTTGATGTAAGATTAAAAAATTTCTTACAAGCTTACAGTGGTACAGAGATATGATTATATACAAGGCTTAATGAGTTGTAGAAAATCAAATTAAATGGTTTTCGTTAGAGAAACTCAATCCTTTTTGAATTCTTACAAACAGATATCTTCATCCAAAAGTTTCATTTTCGTCTAAACCCTCTCTAAAAACTGCACTTATTCCAAAGTAAGAATTGTAATAATAACTTTTAGTATTCAACGAAACAAAATTAATATCTATAAAATGATTTCTAAATGGTATACATAATGGTTGCAGCGCCAATTGTAGTTCTTGTTATTAATGAGATCAAAATCTATGATACACACCTTCTTTTTGAACAACTTATGGTATAATGCAGTATTAGAAAGCCATGCGCAAGTCAGATGATATTGTTACAAAACAAATTCGTCCTTTTAACGGTTTTGAAGGAAATAACGTCTGACATCCGATTGAATTGTAAAAGTAGGTCAAACTTTACTTTTCAAAAAAAAAATCTTTGAAGTTTATTAACATCATTTCGGAAGACATTCTGTTAGAGAGTAAATAAATTAAAAATAGCTATATATATCTTCGAGGATGGCATCGAATAATAAAACTTATTTTACGCAACCGTAAATTATACTATCTTCAACATTGAAAAATATTTTTAAAACTTCAAAACTAGTGTATGCATAGGAAACATTCGTTCTTTTCGTCACCTGTACATTTTCAAATGGAGGCGTGCTGTTATTATAGCGCACTTGACCTTGAGACCTGCTCCGATTTCGTTTCTTTGCACATCCTAATTTTCAAGAGACAAATCACGCACAACCCTCTTTAATGACAACAAGCTCATTTAATGGCGGAACTCACTCTAAGGGGAGCAAAGAAACCGCTGTTTGTTCTCTGACATGTGTTTTCTTACGATGTGTTTCTCAGAGACCGTGCCTCGTTTAATTAAAAATTGAATTAGGAATAATAATGTATTCGATGATAGAGAGAAAGAGAAAAGTAACAGCTCTTAAACGCGCGAGATAATAATGAATGTTAAAAGTAGGTTTATACTGACGAGAGTCGAAGCAATAAAGAAATGATTTTTTTTCCTGAATTTCTATGGATCTGTTTGGGCCATACTATATAGAGAATTTTAAAATGCAGGTCATATCAGAATAGACTTCACTAGATGATTATGATTTTATCAGAGATTCATTTGAAGCTGTGTACAGAATAAAATTTTATATTATAGAAAATTATTTATTTAAAAAAATGAAATTAGGATGTGTATTTATTGAAGGGAAATGATTTTTTTTTGATAATACAATAGGACCTTTAAAATTGCCAATACTTGCATGTTAGATTTACCTTCATGCGGGGGCCTAATTTTTATATCCTTCAAATACGTACCACATTATATTTAATGGATGATCAACTCCTCTCTTTGTTAAACATGTCCATATGTTCCAAGCTGACCATTTGGACAGACGCATGCTACTAATTTACTAATAATCAAGCTTATGTTAATTGATCAGATGAGTTCCTTCTTCACAAAATATAGGATGCAGAGATTTATTTTTAATTGAATTAATTTAACTTTTTAATTATTTCTTTGCTCCAGTTTTGGTATTAACACATATATCACATTAGATCTGACAATCTATTGTTTTTTACTATTTGTAGAATATATCTTCAAGTGGTAATAAAGACTTGTCTGCATTGTAAGCTCATCGTACAATTAACGAAATTTCTTGGAATTAAAGAACAAACTTAATAGTATTACAAGGTCATGCTAAAATTAAAATTAAAATATTATTCATCTAATTTCACAGTTCAAATAAATTTTCTTTTAGAAAATTTCCAAATATTTTGAGTTGAGACAGTGTTTCTATGAATCAATGTAACGAGAACAAAAGTAACTAATACAAATTGATTTGTTCTCTTTTCTTGTATGAGATTAAATATACATAATTTTAGTATTATAGGATTACTCATAATTTTGTGTACTTTCTAAAGTTATAAGAATCAATAATGCGCTTGCATGAAAGGAGACATAGTAGCCATCTTTTAGTGTATTGACCTCTCCTATATGTCGATAAGTTTTTTCTAGTATCTTGGATGGTATACTTACAAAGACCTTGTGATGTTGGGCTATTCACGGTTTTCTCTTCATTAACCTCGGGGACTTTTATCAAGCTAAATTACATAAAATATCGATTTCTTTCCAACCCAAATGAAACGCGATTAGGTAAATTAGATTCAAGTAGAAATGAAGCGAAGTGATTTTGTTATAATGATCTCTTAATGATATGCAAGTAAGGAGAAAGAGAGAAGAGTGATAGAAGATAAAGATTGTTAGTCTGAGTATTGTGACCACCTCAAAGTTATTCGATTAATTTGGCGTATTAAACGGAATCCCACTAAACGCATTAATCTACGTGGTCACTATCAATGATAATATTGAAATCAACAGTGAGCGGATTGGTAATAGATTTACTATTTGAATCATAATTAGGATTGTGAGTTTGAGTGGAACTTTTAGAGAGAGCGACCTTGGTTATTCTGCATTGATAATAAATAATTTCGCTTTTTTAGTCTCGTGTTTTCTCAGTTTGCGTTTTGGCACTTAGGTTTAATATATTCAATTAAAATGGCGCAAGAGCCGAAACCTAACGTACTAATGCCACAATCCTTCTGCATTTATATATGCTGAAAGAGTCCTCACTTTATTATTCTAGAAGTCACACATGATCTTTCAGTTCAAATTTCACGCTTCAGAAAGACTCTCTCTCTCTTCTGTCTCTCTCTCTCTCTCTATATATATATATATACAAATTGATTTTTATGTGTGCGTTAAAAGTTATTTTAGCTTTCTGTTTATTCTAATCACAACCTTTCTAATATAAAAACGTTATTACATTCTTTTAAAATAACAACTCTACAAGTCGCGTATTTGCAATTCTTTATACAAGAATAGATGGATGCCGAAACACAGTATGACTTCAGGAATTCAATTGCATCTAAAAATGAACTACCGATAAGAAATGGAATGCACATGATAATTTTATTTCACTTACTTTTAGGAAGACATACTCTGTAAGCAATGAATGAAATGACTATTTTTAATGCCCTAATTATAAAGCAGAAATTACATTTACCTTCATTTATCGAAATTTTATCTTGATTCAATGACTGAGTTCCAAGTCAACAATGCCACATTGTAATTTTTGTTGCTTAAAATATTCTTACTATTATTATCCGTTTATCGTTGATAGTTTATTCAAATACGCAGAGTTTCAAGACATACAGAATATTTCGTATAAGCAGGTGTCTTTTAATTTGATATGTTTTCTATTTCAGAACAGCGGTAAATGTACAATATACTTTAAGCTTTTAATCATTATGTATCAAAATCCCATTTGTTCGATAGCTTATCAGGATTGAATGTAAATATTATTGTACATGTCAATTATTATTAGTGTCTTTCAACTGAAAAGAAAATGATTGGGTAGAAATCATAGAATAAATAATAATTATTCGTAGAATAAATCACAATAAAGTTAATAATTTTCTTTTTTCCTTCTTCATCACACAATTATTTATGAAGAGTCTAAAGGGTACCAAAATCATCTTCTGACGCCTGGAAAACGCTGAAAACTAATTTGAGAATATTTGTAGATCACTTGATTGATTGTGCAATATCCAAACAAAATACGGATCAATTAGAAATGTATATGGTACAAGTTCGGCCTTTGCCTACATTTCTTAAATTTCAATTCCTTTTTGGAACTGAAATTTATCTTTTTTCAAAATTTTGGCGTTTTTCCATGGTTTTTCTTTGACAACCCTGATTTCAGTTGATAAAAATAGCAGGTTATTCAAACAATAGATCTTGCATCCCTTTCGAAACATAAAAAAGAATAATATCAAACAGGATCGGTGTGTAAGATAGTTATAGAGATAAATTATTTGGAGGATGTATAACTCAGACTGGACGATAAAAGCAAGTTTGTCAATTTTTCGATTAAACCCCAAGGTTAGTATACTGAAAACGTAAAAATATAAATAATTTTAAATTGTTCTTATGTTGTTAAAGAAAACACATTTTACACATAATTAATAATAGTTTGGAGCAAAATATTAGTTAAGGAACCAGTTAAAACCATTTTCACTTCGAGCTATTTAATCGCTCTGAATATTTCAGGTTAACGATATGAGGAAAAACGTAGTTCAATTACATTGCTTTCACCTTCATCTTGGGAAAAGTGATTTATGTTCTAAATTCTTATTAAATGCTAATTTAATGGAAATTTATTAGTCGTTTTTGTTTCGTTTGCTTTTCCCAGACCTTTGGAGAAATATTTATCCTTCATCTTTATATTAAAATGTATTGCAACAAATCGGGTAATTTAATCGATAGAATGTTTCTGTCTAATATTTACTCAAACTATGAAGATAAAATTGAATTAATCCGTGTTATACATAAAATAAACAACAGAGATATATTAGGTGAGAAGAAAGATAGAAATGGTGTTGAATTTTTGTGAACTTTATTTCTTACATATCTTTAATTTATATATCTTTTGATTTTCCCTTTTTTGTATTCATTATTGCTGGGTTTTGTATTTTATTTTTCAGTTTCACAGTAAAATTATTGTGCTGATTTCGTATTTTGTTTAAGCTTCATATTTTCATCCAATACATTAGAAAATTTAATTTTTAATGTAAAGCCTGTCAGTTTTGATTGATTGTTTGACTGATGTTCATTAACGCCGCACTTAGAAGTAACACGATTGCCATAGTCGTAATTTTGATCCTCCATGAAGTGATGAGGACAACACTTCAAGTTCCACTTTCTCTTCCAAACTTCCACGCTGAGCCTTGGGAGGATTTAGGAGTTAAAACAGATTCAAAGTATATCAGTCCAGCTACACGGCGGGTCTTCAATGGTACTTGGGCTCGAACCCACTACTCTACGGAAACAACGCCGTCTACGAGTTCGCAACCATGACCACTAGGATACCGATGGTAGAATGTCAGCTAAGTGGTTTTTAGAAAATAGTGATTTTTCTTCGATATATTAAATTATAAGTGAACTACTATTTAATATTGAAACATTCGGTTGACTAAGAAGTAAATTATTTTTTAAAAAATATTTAAGTTAGTGTTGATTAAGCTGCTCACAATGATTTATAATGAGATGACCAAATAATTAGTCGCTGCAGGACTGTATCCTTATCCAGATGACGAAATTTCCGGTCGAGCTTAAATGCATGGAAAGCAGGTGAACATAACTTTACAAGGAAGTCAGAAAAATAAAAACTACATAAACGTCGACACATGTATATATATCGTATCACTTTATCATCTTTTGGCTAAAATATATCTAAGAGTTTTGAGGAATTAAGTCCCTAACATCTTTCCCACGCATTAAATAACTATAACTAAATGGGAAAAATAAATCATTCATACTTCTTACACAAAAGAACCAGAATGTCGCCAAAGCAATTCGTCCGTTACTCAACTAAATGGATCATTAACAAGAAATTCTAGGTTAAGACAATCCCGTCTCGACAGGAACTGAACGAGAAACTTACTTATCTGTGCAGCTGGTTAAAAGCATGTCAACTATAATAAAGTTTTTAAAACATATTAGCTATACAAATATACAAGAAAACGGGATGCTGACATTTGGCTGATTTGAAGTTGATCTGTAACAACTTGATATTTTGATTACTTTATGTTTTAGATTAATCGCCAATAACCCTCGTCAGCTTATGGTTATAAGAGGGTTTGGCGATAGACCTTGTAATGTTGAACTATGATCAATTGTTGAAAATTACATCTGAACCAATACCTTACTCCTCTAATTAACACACTATACCTTCCGAAATTTTTTTGGCTTAGTTCCATTTAACGTGTATTTATGGATTGATAATTTATTAATGGATCATTCAGCAATACGAGGGATGTTGGCGATGGATCTCATATTCTGAATCATTGGAAAATGCCGAAGACGACACCTGTCAGCCACGTCATTCTGCCTACTTCCACGCTGTCCCAATGAGAGGACTTTGATCCCTTAACGTGCATCAGACCGTCTAATCGTCTGGGCTTTAGTAGCACCAATACTTTCTCTTTCTCACCCAAGGAAACCGACCTCACCCTATAAGGGTTTCGAACCTTGAAACCAATCGCCAAGGTGCACCATCATTCTAGCACTCCAAGCATTTATTTAAAATTCAACAAAATGGAATAAAAAGATGTCCAGATAAAAACAAAAATAAGAAGAGGAGCGGATAGATAAACAAACAAAAATTGTATTACCCAACCGGAAATCGTTTTCAAAAATGTAATTGTGAACAAAAAATGTTTTCAACAAAAACTGTTGAAATTAAAAAAAGAAAAATATTTTTTAAAAACACCAGAATTCGACTGAAACAACGTCATCCATGAGTTCGTGATCATGGCTATTCGACCCTGGAATCCATCAAAGGCACACTATAAGGAACAACAGGGCCATCTATTCGTGAAATGGAACTGATTCGTAAGTTCTCACTTAAACTATAGTTTCCTAAGAAACAAGTGTCGTTATCTAGCGGTCGTAATATTACCGTGAATGACATCACCAAAACGTTGCCTATCAAACTAGTGACGTAGCTTCATCGCATTTAACATTTTTTAAGACGTCTCGCCCTCTGGTTTAAATAGACAACGTTTTAGTACCTCCATCCACAGCATTATTGCGGCCGCCATAAAATGGCTCCTCTTTCCTAAGAACCCATAGCTTTAGTGTGGCGAATAAAATATAGTGAGCAACCAGCTTAGGCGCCGTCTTACCATGGTTACATTGACCATGGTTCAAAATTGCGAATGATCCTTGTCAATAGCCCTCATGTAAGATCTATTTCAAAATGTCCTTTCAAACAAATCTCTCCTCATTTGATTCACAGACTTAAGGTGATTTTTCTTGAGAATATAGTTCAAAATCGTCGATTTAATAATAACATCTGCGTTTAAAAGACCATATTATCTAAACATGCGCAAAAGGATTAAGAATGTTTATGCTTCAAGTGGCCCATTTGAAGATATTTTATAAATCTTTCTATAAAGTTTATAGTTTTTATTTTGTTTTATCAACCCTTCAAAATGAATTGAAACACTTTCTTGGTTAAAATGTATGCTACCGTTCTTCAAAAGTGTAAAATCATTTAACGATTTTATATCGATCAAAGTACTTGATGCTTGAAACATAGGAAACTGAAACTAGATTTTTCATAATTATTTGAATATTTACACCTCGCAGTTTTGAAAATGCTGAAAAGTGAGACGAAAATTTTCATTTTAAAACAAAATTAGACAGTTAATTGGCAGTCAATTGAAATCACAATCACTTTAGTTTGATAAGCTATATAAAAATTATCATTCTGAGACATTTTACAT
The DNA here is from genome assembly GCA_019974015.1 of Nephila pilipes. Taxonomy (NCBI): domain Eukaryota; kingdom Metazoa; phylum Arthropoda; class Arachnida; order Araneae; family Nephilidae; genus Nephila; species Nephila pilipes. The sequence continues at coordinate 525,559 of BMAW01008943.1, read as the reverse complement.
CATTCACTATGAACTTACTAATAATGAATTATCAATTAAGCTATTTATAGTATTTTGCTGTGTGATTCTAAATGCGTAACAATAAATTATGCTACAATTTTATTTACCATTTCTTTTAAAGTTTTTTTTTCCAAATATAACGAGGAAACATTCGGTACCATAGAGTATTTTTAGAAGAAGGCTGTATGAACTATAATGATTCACAAAATTACAAATTTTGTTTATTTGCCAAACAAGCGGCTTTCAGGCTTTCATTTATCTGTTTTTGGTTAAATCAAATTGAAACTTGATTCATGGAACAGGATTAATTACACCACTAAGTTATTTTCTTTTACGATGTCACATCAAATAACGAAGAGAGAAAAAAATTGAACCAATCTTTGAGAAAGACAGAAGAGTGTATGTGAACTTTGATCTCGAGAGAGTTTCGCACTCTTTATTCTCTCTCTTACAGCAAATGCTATTAACTGTTATCTCCTCATTTATAACAGGTAACCACAAATAGACTAGTTTCAACCATAAAAAGTACGTAATTTCCTGTTCCAGAAATTATACGCATATATTTAACCTCCCGAAAGACATTTCACAAACTGAAATGTTTAAATAAATTTTCCTAACGTCAAAATTTTTTTTTCGATGTACACTTGCATGTATGTATAAAAACATTTTCTGAATAATAAAAAATGACTTCGTTTTATTTCAAATCAAATTTATTATATTTCAAAGCAATTGTGGTTATATTAGCAGAAATAAATCCAAACAAGCAGGACGAAAATTTCGAAAACATCTGTTTTCATTTAAATAAACAAGTAAAACTGAATATAAAAATGAAATACTATACATCGGCAAAAGCATTGTATTTTTTTCAGAATTTCAGTTACAGATAAGAATAATAATTTTTTTTTCATTTTTCCATAGGACTCCACGGTTTTCATATCTCATTTCAAAACAATCGTTATGCTTCAGGATAAAATGTGACATCATCATTTTATGACAGCCTTGAAAATAATATATATAATACGAAATAATGTGTTTTCAATGATGATATTTCTTTAAATTTTAAGATGGCTTGTAAAATTTTGAATAATATTTTTAGTCACCTCACTTTAAAGGACATTAAGTACTTCTTCTTTTGATTCTTTTTGCGGAACCAATTATGGAATCCTGGATAATTCCATACATTATTTTCATAAGTTTTTAAACAAACATTTTTAACTGTTTTCCCACAACGGTGTCAAGGATTTCTTACCCAAAGAGAAATTTTAGCACTTTAAATCCGACTTTTTACTTTTAAAATATACAAGCTGTCAAGAAAATATTGAACTCATTTTAATATATGCGTCAAAAAAATTAGCAAAATATACGACAGAAATATATTTCATTACGTCAGAAACAACTGAATGAGTTAATATATTTCCATTTGACTTTTTTATAATTAATGTAACATCTAGATGGTTCCCCATTTCGGATACAGTGTGTTTTTTCCAATATTCGATACATTATGCATATAATTGCGGGATGATATACCTTTAAGTTTCGTGTAAGTTAAGTATGGGAGTATAGTACGAATGATTTTAAGCATGAATTTCGAAGAAATCAGTCCAAAGGATAGATTATTTGAAAAGTAAAGAGATAACTCGGCCTCCATCCAGATATCAGATGGATAGATATGAGGGGAAATATCCATATTCTAATGAATATCTATCTTACCGTCATTGCATAAGCAATTATGAACATCTGTTTGTAAAAAAGGAAAACTATATAGTCTCTATAAAAGTACAACTATTGTTTATATTTACCTCTTTTAATTATTAAATCGTAAAATATTAAAAAATCTTGACAATTTATATATATCCTGTTCTTCGTTACTCTAGAAAACCCGAATTTTTCGTATTAAAAATTTTGTGAATAGCCCCTTTTTATGTCCAGAAAGAAAGCACACATCCATGATCTCATGTCATTTTCAGCATTTCAAGGAAATGGGCAATTTCCGACCTGCTGCTTATTTCTTGTTGATATTTGAGAAGCTATTGTTTTTTACAGCAACGGATGTTAGAAAAGGGTGAAGGTTATTACCTTGAAGCATTTGTGAAGAGTATGGAATTCATCGATACGATAGCTTTTTTTTTAAAGCAAACCTAATTGCCGCATCACGTTTTTTAACCTAATTTCCTTCAGCAGAGGATTTTAATATGTCTAATTAACATCTTAAAATTCATGGATGTGTTAAATAGAGCTCAGAGTTTATTTATTTTTTTAAAATAAGGTTAACGACTTTTTGAAATCGAAAGCTGAAAGTCGTGATTTAACTGTCTTTTTTAAATTAATATTCAGGAAAATTTACCGATGAAATAGATTTAAAAAAAATTCAACTTTATCGTAATACCTCTAACAAATAAAAAAGAAAATTATAATCTAGAGTAAATTTGACACATTATTAATTTTTTTACTGATATCACATTTTTACTTCTAGAATAGAAAGTTGGGTGATACAGTATTGCAGATAAGTTTTTCAAATCACCATTAAGGGTGCTAATTATAATAAGGTCATCCACACGTAACTTTATGTATATATATTCGAAAAGTTACGGTTACGGATATTGAATATTTTCTTAATGTTGGAGCTTACAATATTGCAGACCCCTTTAGTGTCATCCCCATACCTTTTTGTACTAGTTTAATTCTAGATTTCATTAAAAATCATCAGAACAGATATATGTCTGTTGTAATATTTTTAATCAAGAATTATATATATTGTACTTAAAAAAACTTACAAAGAAATTTTAAGGTAGTATTTTCTTTTTTAATTTTACGAAGGAATAAAAATAAAGTCTTTAGTATCAGATTTGTTATGGGTCTTTTTTTGTTAGAAAATGTTTTATTTTTATTCATAGTAAGTAAAAAATGAATCTTGAATATTATTCATCAAAAGATTAAATAGTTAAATACATCTAAATGACGCAATTAAAAGCCGAAAATTAGTTAGCCAGATTACAAAAATCTACATTCTTATATCATGAAAAACAGCTAATACAACTCAATGGGAAATAACAGAAAATATTTGTTCCTTTCTATTGTTATCTAGAAATTCATTGGTAATGGGAAAAAAAAATGAAATGTTTCATTGATTTTTAATAAGTCGTTCAGCCCTAGTTAGTTCGTGAAAGCAAAGCTAAGTCGAGGTGTAGATAAGAAAGATAAATATATTAACGCTGTGATTTCAAGATTGCTACTTTTTAAAGCATAAGGTATTAGATGATTCTTAAGCGGTTAATTGTATAACCTTGACCTAAATACACTAAATACGTTCATTATTTAGGTATTAATTCGTATTAAATTTCACGTGCGTTTAGAATAGATTTTTAACTAAATACTTACTGTCTACACACTTTTCCAGCTAATATGTTAAAATAAAACTTGTAAGATGAAGAGAAGTTAAGAGAAAAACAAATAATTCGAGATGGATAAAAAATGGATAAAAAGGAATTTCGCGTGTTGATAAAATATTGCTTTTTGAAGGGAAAATAATTCGAGATAAAAACCAACATTTTTAAAAACAACGTTTTTATATGGTGGCAAAGTTTATTAAAAAGAATTATTGAAATATTAGTTAAAACTGGTCACAAATATCTAAATATTGCATTGTTAGGCAAGTAAGAACGGTTCCCAAAATTTCAGAGCTCTAGCTTGATGGGAAGTTGGTTAAATTAATGATAGAAAATTTGATGACACACTGATCCGCACACAGATAGACACACGCCAAGTGAAATACATAAAAACGTAAAAACTAACTAAAATTAATTAATTCATCCGGTAAATTAATGGTTGGAATGCAGTTTAACCCAACCACTCTTGGCGACAAGAATTATTTGGCAGTATTTTGCCAAATGTGACTACCTTGTTCCGTTTCACGGATTTAACGCTCAGCCAAAAAAAAAAAAAAAAAAAAAAAAACGCCAAGTTTGGTGCCAATTTTTGAAATCGCGCCAAGTGTTTGGGCTAAACTGCATTATTAAAGAAAGTATTAGTTAAAACTTGTCGCAAATGTCTAAATATTGCATTGTTAGGCGAGTACGAACGATTCCCAAAATTTCAAAGCTCTAGCTTGATGGGAAGTTGGTTAAATTAACGATAGAAAATTTGATGACACACACATACACACACACCAAGTGAAATTCAGAAAAACGTTTTAAAATAAGAGACCCTTTAATAATTTTAAAATATTATTCAAATTGCGATTAATAACTTTTTTATCGTGATTGCAGTAACATACGCGGGAAAGTTAAAAAATGTGTTAACAGTTTGCAATGAAAAGTATTTTATTTTCTTCTGCTCTTAAAATGTGTGAAATTTTCGACATTTCCAGTCTTAGATGATAAAATTTAAGTCTAAATAAAAAAAAAATTATCAATAGTCATTTAGTTTATCAAAAGTAGTTTAGTTTTTGATCGATAGTCATTTAGTTAAAAATATTTTTATTTTCTTCTGCTCGCATGATGAGAAAATTTGGCGATGTCCACTATTAAATGATGAAATTTATATCTAAATTTAAAAAAAAATGATGAAGAAATATTTAGTTAAAAAACGCTTTACTTTTTTTAAAATATACCATAAACACAATAAATGAATCCTTTTGTGGACTATTTTTGTGCATTCATAATTTCTCCGACTGCTTCGTATATAAATAAGATCATATTTGAAATATTGTAGCATTATAAAGTTTTTTAAAGAATGTTAGCGAAAAGTGATTCATGCTTACAACACTTTAATATTTCCTCAGGTATAATAATTTATAACCCTAATATAAACATTTAATTTATTAATGAATTGATATTTGAAAACTTTATTCACCCATTTGTAAAATCAATAAATACCTTTACATAATATTTCCCATCTAACTTTGTTGAAAATTTTTTAAAAGATTGGCTTGTCGAAATTGCAATAAAGTTTCTTATAATACAATTTTCAAATAGAAAAAGTTTTAGGATGTTAAATAATTCTCCAATAAATAAGAAATACAATTTTATTCTTCACGCAAGAAAAAAAAAATGCAATTTTCACTCAAACATGTATCCTCTGAGCATTCTTTCGTTCAGAGTAATAATTTATAATGTACCAGATTTTAAAGAATATTATACCATGGTTGATAAGCGTAATGTTCATAACACTGATTTATGTCAGGGTATTTTATGAGTCTTGCATACTAAAAAAAATTGCTTTTGAATGTGACCTTGAAAATAAGGGCATTTCAAGACGAACTGAAGCAAAAGTAAATCACTGAAGATATCTTATGCAACAATCATAATGTTCAGATACTGTTGATATGCATTTTTTTTTACAACTCACTGTTTTTTCTGTCATATTACAGTATTTTTTTTCACAAGACTTATCACATTCTATGATCATTGAGATATATTAAGAGCCACCTGAAGTCATCTTAGAGAAGCTATACTGACCTGTTTCGTAAGTATTTCATTCTAGAACAAGAATGAGATATTAAGTAAAATTGGATTATTATTCCGAGTGCAACTGACTGAAAAGACTTCTTTTTCATATCATTTTATTATGCTACTCAATAAATTGGCTAAAAGCAAAAATTCATTAGAAAAAAAATTAAGAACAGTATTTGCTCCATTTTGAATAAGTTATCACTGATTTTTTTTGAATCTAAATACTATGCGAACATGTATATAATTAAGAAAATAGAAATACATTATATTAATCAATAATAAACTATGAAAATTCATCACAGAATTAAAATATGAATTTCTATTGTAGTTAAGTCAAATTTAACAAGACAAAACAACAAGAACACAACAAGAATTAAAAACTATTTAATTTAAGTCTAAGAAATTCTATAGCTAAAATCAATCTATGAATCTAAAAGCAATCTCAAAAAATTAGATTTTATTTAAAATTTCCTCCATCTAATAAAAGATTCTTTGTGGCTCTCTCGGTCTCGTTTTTTCATTAATAAATTCTTAAAAAGGTTTTGAAATCTTTAATAGTATTTTGTAACATAACTATTGTTATAACAAAATAAACTTAAATTTAAAAGTAATTCGACCGTTATTTCGGTGTCTGCGCAAAGTTGTTAAGTTATTAATGATAACACACACGTGTGTAATATTCTATCAATAAATAATTTTTTTCATACACACAGACTTATATAAATTAACATAGATGACTTTATAATTTAACTTTTATAAAATAACATAAATCGGGTATACAAGATTTCATCACGAATTAATAAATCATATAATACATTTTAAAATACATATTACATAAAATATGTATATTATCCCACACAGAGATATAAAAAAGCCTTTAATAAATATTACAAAAGAGCTTAGATGCAATTCCATGATACTTTTTTTTTCTCATATTGTCAAAAATAAACAAATTTCAATTTATTAATAATTTTCTTCTTGGGAAATGATATAATCGAATGCCTCACAGAAATAACTACGAATATACCGTGAAATGAAATCTATATAGAATCGTGCTTAAAAGACCTATAATCTTAAAAATCAGCTTTTAAAAGCTTTTAGACTTGAAGTAATTAGTTGAATGGAATGGTTTAAAATCAAGGCTGAAGGAACGAGTTTAAGCTAGAGTTGGCAACTTATGGGTGTGATATATCTGATGATAAACACATTGCAACTTTGTTCTTTTTCCTCCAAAGGGACTTATTCTAAAAATTCCACTACTATTTTGCATATTTTAACAATCATGTAATGAAATATTTATACTAAATAAAGAAAAATCCTACATATTATCGCGAAATAACTCATTTTGAAAACAGGTTTCGTCCACGCCCATGTACTATTTATTGTGAGTGAGCGTGCTTATAGCATTCCAAAATACTGCGAAGTTAATATTTTATTCTTTGATAGATAATATACCCTGAATATTAGTAATTTTAATAATGGAAACATTTTATCAGACAAAACTACAGGCATAAAAAAGTTTAAAAATCCGAAATTATTATTTTCTTTTTGTTCTTATACCTTGTAGAAGAAATCAACAATGAAAATATTTATCCTGTTTCCATGTCGATAGAAGTAAAACATTGTTTCGTGTTTAGTCGGCTTTCACGGTGTAGAAAATGCATTTAATCAAAAGGTTCTTTTGGGGTAAATCCGAATCTTTCAACTGACTCGTTAGTTATTGTATAATTTTCCTTTTTTTTAAACACAGAAATCAAACTCACAAACGTATAAATACACGATAGCACCCATTCAATGTTCGCTCAACACAATATCGCATCAAAATATATATTAACTCTACATTCACTAATTGATACACACATAGGTTCATATACAAGTATTATACCCTTCAATTATTGTTCTGGATACTTCTGAGCTTTACCACACTAAATTTGGCGACTTAGTGATATTTGACGATCAAATTTCTCGCCAAGGTCACACCTGCTTATTCAATATCACTGTCTTGCATTTTCTCCCCTTGACTGTAAGACTATCTTTTCAACCATAGTAATCGCTTTGCAGGAAAGACAACTACAAGCGTAGCAATATGTTTGACTTTAAAAATTTAACAAAACGAACAGGAATTTTTTCCCTATCATTGAAAAGGAAACTAGAACTCGAAAATGGGAAAAGTTGATTACATTTCAATTGAACGAAAAAATTTTAAAGGCGGCATAAAATTTAAAGTTAAGTATAATTAGTTTTTGGTTAAAATATTTAACAAAAAATTCTGTTACTTTAATTATAACCTTACCTTTTCCAGAACTTTAACAATTCAGAAAAGTTTAGAAAGGCTAATAATTGTATTAATAAGACTTAATTTCAATTTACAATATTTTATGAGCTCATGTGTATGGAAGAAAATCAGTTTCGAATTTTTCATGCAATTAATGATAAAACAACTTTTTTTAGTGAAAGAAACAGTGAAGTCTCTCTCTCTTTCTATTTCTGTAATTAATGTAATCTTATATGCCCAACGAAGAATTTGTAAAAATTGCTTGCCGAGTTCTTTTATCCTAACTTTCAAAATATATTTTACTGTGTAAAAAAGATGCCTAAAAATAAAGTTAGCCATCCAAAGTACTATTGTTTTGTTTAAACCAGAAATGTCGTACCTGACCACTTTTTAAAAATTTATCGTATTTTTGGATAGATTTTTTATGTCTGTTTTCACCAGTAACGAATTTAATTATCAAAAATACGTCATAATAAATTTCTCCTGGATTTTTATTGGATTGAAATAAAATATATGTAATATATGTCTGATACCATTAATGAACTGACTTTTCAAAAATATGTCTAAATAAATGTCCCCCAATTTTTTTATTTGATAGAAGTAAAACAAATATAAAATTTAAGTATTTTATTTACTTATAGATTTATGAATTATCTTACATCATATATAAGCTGGAATCAAGATATGACTGAAAATGAATAACAATATTCAGAATTTTAAGACAACTGTGAGGCAGCTTTTTTATTTTATTTTTATTTATTTTATTTTATTATTTATTTACTATCTCAAAAATTTTAAGCTACGCCTTTTTAGTTTGGCTTCCTTTTGGAATATTTTCAGGGTTAAAGGATTTTAATATTGATTTACTGTCATTAGCCATTTAAGCGGTTATTGTTTTAGGTGCATAATTTTTAGCGTACCTGATCAGTTTTCAATTTTTTTTTATCGATTGCTTCAATTTTAATTACATTTGGCTTAAAAACATTCAATTTAATAATTTATCGTTTCCTTTAATTTTTGGAAAAGTTTACGATTGTCGATTTCTCGATATTTCATCGTTTACTTTGATTCTATTATTTAATTGAATAATTTAATAATAATTGAAAAAATAAAAAATCACCTTAGGTGGCTAAATCTGTTCTTTGCAAAACTTTGCATAGAACAGATAAGTCTTTGTAAAAGTTTGCATATAACTTTTAAATTATCTTTGAAAAATTTTGCATAGAACTTTTCAATTGATTGTTTTTAATTTCTTTTCTTTTCTGTGGTAAAAAATATTTTTTTGGAAATGTTTGTATTATTTCCGAAATAAAAATAATTAAAATTCGCAGAATGTTTAGAGTGAAAAATGTTTAACATATTTTACAAAGGGATATTTGAGACGTTATTTTGCAAATATTAATATTATTTCGAAAACGAAAATTTGTTATTTATGTATTGAATGTCAAAAGTTTTTTGATCATTTTGATGACTTTATATAGCAGCTGTTCTATTTTTACCATTATCGATAACTTTTGCTTTAAATATTTTTTTTTCTATCTCTTTCATGGTAATTTTAATTAAAGAATTTAATAAAGGAGCTGAGATATATAGTATATTCCAGTCGTAATAATCATGAGTTTCATAGCTATCGACGTTCCTGTCACAACGTAATTTCGAGTCTTAATTCTATTCAAGTACCACTGTTTAAAATAATATAGATTTCAGTAGAGGAAAGAGAACTGGAATTAAAAATTGTCATGTGGAGTGGTAAGCAAGTTAAAAGAGGGAGGATATCAGTTTATTTCTTATTTCATTATTATGGTTCAAAGTTACAAGGTCCGTCCTTAACAGATGTAGTGTAACTCCTACAGCTATGCTACAAGCAAACCAACATTTTAAAACCTTAATATTTTGAATAACAATTTAATGCTGTTTTATTTATACATTTGGATTCCTTCCGATTAAAAAAGATATAATATGAAACTAAAAATAAAAATTTTATGAGTGAAAATAATCATCCATCACTGACAGAACAGAGAGAAACCCGTCCGAGTAAAATGGTGTATTCCAAATTTGAAGAAATCCACTTTAACTTTGAGTTGTACTTGGAGTGTTTTTCGTTACATTTTCCCTAGAACGGAAAAATTAAAAACTACAATACATATCAATAAAATGAATCCCTTTAAAAAATAAAGTTTTTTCACCTCTTTATTTTTATGTGTCAGTGCACACGAGAAGTGAATTTACGCACTTCACCAAACTCAAAGAGAGCGAGCGAAAGCATTCTTTTCTCAAGACAAACAAAGAACTTCGCAAAGAAGATCGTCTGCTGAAATAAAAGTTCTTTTCAAATGTTTTCGTTTTTTAGGTCGCTCCTAAGCTGTCTGATAGAATTCAGTGCATTCCGCAGGACGAGATTTTTGCAGAAAATCCTAGTTTTCGGTTTTACTGTGGATAATCGCTGTTTCCAATGAATTCACAAGTGAAAGTAGTGCTGACATAAAAAATTTCTCAAAGATGCTTTGTTTGTTTTGATAGACGTGACAGATGGAAAGGATAGATTAAAGGAACTTAAGATGAAAGAATTTTCTTAAAACTTTAAAGAGATAGCATTTTTTCCCTCCTTTTCTTTCTTTAGAGAAATATTTACTGATGAATATTTTAGAACAGTGGGAGGTATAAAACGAAAATTTCTGAGAACATTTCAATCGAAATTTACGGCGTTACTCTCGTAATTGAAATTTTATTGCAAGAAAAAAAATACAAAATTTCATTTAAAAATTGGAAATTTTAGAATTAAAATAATAAAATGTAAGTAAACTTTAAGTGAAGGAAAGTTGCGTGTTTTTGTGAATAAATATTTAAAAAATCTAATTTTATGCTTTCTCAATATTAAAAAAAAAGTATTTTTGGTTATTAGAAAATAATTTAAGAAATAACTCTTTCTCGAATAGAAATATCTAAAATAGAAATTAAATTAAAAATAAAGGAGCATAAATATCTTTAAAAAGAATTTTGTGCTTGAATACAATGCAATTTATAGAATAATTTTGATTTGATTATGATACAGACACGCGAAAAAATGATAGGTTAGAAATTCCGATACAAAACACGTCACTTTTTCTCTTTCAGTTTCATTTAAAATTTAGAATACAAAATGTTTTACAATACAAGAAAATTTAGAATACTACTAAGAGATACGAAATATTCGAAAATGAAAATAATACAAGGAAAACATTTGTTGGAATTTAAACTCCTTTTCTTTTCATTTTAGTGTATGTTGACCTAACCTATGATTCCTCTTATTTCATAACCGAAAGGAAAAATAAGCCTTGTCTTAGTTTGAAACCATTAAAAACATTAAAATCTTTTTAAAAACTTCTCTACAAAATCTTGCAAGATTTGAATAAGAGACTTCATTACAGAAATTTCGTTGCAATTAAAATCCTATTTTTAACTACATTTCTGAACTATAAATAGTTTCAAAGTGAAAGAAAAAATTACGATTGAATAGTGAACCATAATAATCATAAATTAAATAAGGAATTTTAAAATGTCTGGAACCAGAAATACAATATTAATAAGATTCCGCTCTTAAAACAATGTATTTTAAAAATTTTATGATAAAATGCTTAAAAAAGTTTACTATATTTCATCTCTAAGTAAATTACGGAAAATTGAAATTTGCTGGGATATAATGTGCAATATTCAAAATAAATTTTAATTTTTTGCTTTTTGTACTGATTTTAACCTGATTCTTTATATTTTTTTTATCCCTATAAATATTATAATTTTTTTGAACTTATAATTAATCTAAATTAAAAATAAATCTTTATGAAAATTTAAAAAAAAAGATGTTAAAAATGAGTTTCATAACATTTTCTTCTGATAATATTATAAAATTTGTATTCAAATTTTGAATTATTTTTTTCTTTTTCTTCTACTTCATCTTTATATTATTTTATTTTCTTTCCTATTTCTTTAGAACTCAATACATATAATTCTTTAGAATTCAATATATAACAATATATAATTTTGCGCTAATTTGTATTAATGAGGAGTTATTTAAATTTCTATTTAAAGAAAATTATTCTTTCTCAAAAATAATGTAGAATAGTGAAAATTGTTCCATGCAAAGTTTTGCGAAGGTCTGATTCAGATACCATAACAACTTCTTTGAACAATTATTAAATTATTTAACTAAATATTTGAATTAGACAAACGATAAAATAATTATTAGATTATTCAATTAATCATTGGAATTAAAGCAAAGGATAAAATAATTAAATTATTCAATTAACTGTTATAATTAAAGCAAAAGATAAATTATTAAATTCAATGCACTTAAATCTAAATGTAATTATTGTTGTCATATAATTGTAACCGCGGTAACCTAGTGGTCAGGGACACGGACTCGCTGCCAGCGGTTATCGTCGAGTGGTGGGTTCGAACCTTGATGCCTTTAAAGACCCTCTGAATACCTAGAGCTGTTGCACATGAAACCTTCCGATGCTTAAAGTCTTCCTGTTAGCATGGTGTGGAAGTTAGGAGAGGGGGAAGCCAGTTCAGGTGTCATCCTCGTCCCTTACCGAGGCTCAAATTTATGCGGTCGGCCACCAATAGCTCTTGAATTGCTTCTAGCTCTAACTTAATAATACCAACCAGCTGCCGCATAATGAAACCAAGTCACGCGTATTTCACATTTTTTTTTTTTGAAAAGATGTCAGGGTATCAATTACTCATTACTCAAAACGATAATCCCTTCGGTGGCTAATAACAAATAAATGTAATGACTGTTTTTAAAACATTGTTAATTTTTCGAAAATTGAAGAAATGTTCTTTACTTATCAGTGCAATAAATAGCAATTTATTTCAATAAAAAATGAGAATAATACTTTTGTGTTTTACTACAATGTTTTTACATTTATAATCTTTTTTCAACTTCTTGTCACCTATGACAATTTTCACATTCTTAAATTTCACTGAAATAAGAATGTAAGCTCTGCATTTACTATAAAAAAAAAAGGTAAAATTAGTTCAATGTAATACAATGGATTCAATTTAGAGAAAATAAATTAAATAGGATAAGGTTTTCATGTTTTTTTCCCCTCATATATAATATTTATTAATTGAATGACGCAGTTCTTCATTTATTTTATAATTAGGTTAGTATTTGTAATTCTTAACAACTGTTTATATTCCAATTC
>BMAW01008943.1:483063-511672 GCA_019974015.1 Nephila pilipes | reverse complement strand
GGTTACGTATTGCTCCATTCAACTAGAGACAGCCGATGACGCCAAATGGAACCGTTCAAAACCTGATACTCAGTACAACAGGGAAGGAGCATTAGTGAGTTGCGGTAAAGGCTGAAAAAAATTGAACTTCTGCAAATATCATTCAGAATGTTCCTTTTTTGTATCATCACGATGATACTGAGGGAGAGTATGCATAGGCTCTCCTCAACAACTAAGCTAGAAGTTAAAAACGTTTAATAACAGTTTTCCGATATGAGACTTTTCCCTGGCTGACAAGAGTACCAAAAGCGACTGCATTTAAAGATATTTCGGGCCAGAGGCCATAGTCCAAAACGCCGCTTGTGGCAACCAAGGTTAACTTGTTCTTCTCTCCACGGGATTGAAAAAATATCATCACCTTCCGAAGGGACTTCCATCTGTAAGTTGTACTCACCAGACTGAGATATGCTGTGTTTGCAAACTTTAACTCAACTCTGAAAGTAGACCTATTGAATTAAAATCTCAAGAGGGAGGAGACGAGGATTCTGTTTTTTTCTGTTTCTTTTTAATGACGTTGTTTTATTTATTATATTAAAATTATTTTAAGATTTTTTTTATTTCAGGCAAAAGCTTTGAATTTGGTACAAACATCATTTCATTTGAGTTGATGAGCTAAAATTACTAGATATTTTCTCCCCAACATTGTTATAATAAATATAAGTAAAAAATACTTAATAAATGAAGTCATTTAAAGAAAGACTAAAAGGCATAAAATATTTTTAAAATGTAAAATGACATATTATTCATAAAAGCTCGATGCGCTAAGAGAGAGGCTTATAAATACGAGTAATTAATGATAAATTAAATAATTATTGTTACTTTCATATTATGTCAAATAAGTATCAAAGCCTCAAGCTTTTATAAATTATACATTATTTTACATTTTAAAAATATTGTTTACCTTTCAAACCACATCTTTAAATAACAGCTTGATTTAAAAAATATTTTATTTACATTTATTAAATTGTTTTTAGTTTTAGTTTTTAGTTACATTTAATAATTATAAAGCTATTACTTGAGCTATAATGTGTATGTAAAAGAAAACTTAATCGGATGTTGTTCATTGCAAGACCCGAGCCCTGCGGCCTTCCTCCCAAGTCTGTAACTGCTTGTACGTATCATGTATTGCATTGTCATAGGAGTTAAGTACATTTCAGCTGATCGGTGATAAGAGGTGGTTAAAAATTGAGTACAATTTTGAACCGGAAAGATATAATGTTTATATGTATACATTTTCATATGAACATAGCAAATTAAATAAAACTAGTAAAAAATAGAGGGAAATATTGAGTTTATAATCTTAAGACTGGTTTTTTTTTTTTTTTTTAATTTTGTATAATAGAATGAATATATTTTAGAGAGAGCACACCTAATCAAAGATTGTATATCATTCCATTTTACTCTGAGTAATCACTTTCCCATCATCACATTTATATATTTCTTCTGATGTATGTAATACTTCTCATATTTTTTTTTTTTTTTTTTTTGTTTCGACTGTCTATTGCATTTTGTTTTAAAATAAACTATTATGCACTGGAAGTTAGCAACGTCAAATAATAAATGACCCAGAAATGACCCTGGGAATTCATATACCCAGAGAATCTGGAGTTATATGAAATCTGTCTCCTTTGTCGAGGCAAAACAAACGTGCTTTGTCTTAGAGAAAATATCCTCGCTTCTTACATGGATATAATTGCAATATTCTCCCTCAGCAGTGCCGTACCCAGAAAAAAATAATTGGGGGTGGAGATGCATATCGTCATTGTCACGCCAGAAAGTTTTAGTTTATAATTACCAATTGATAAAGTAAATAGTGGAGTAATACATATCGATCTTATATCTCTAACACTGAAGCTGTCAAGTATTGATAATGTTGCTTCAAGTATGAAAATTTAAGAAGTAAAGCATCATTTAAGAAAAATAATTAAATGCCCTAAGAATAAATGTTGCAGCTTTGGAAAGTGATGCCTTTGGGGAGAACCCACCCCTTTCATCTACAAACACTGAACCAGGGACTCTTTTGGAGGAAAGCAAAGACTTTTCTGTCTCTTCTAGGAATGGCTATTAGCTAAATCTTTTTTTTCTTCGTGATAAAAAAAAAAAAAAATTAAGCATGAGGAAGAAAAAGTGCTTATGTTTGTACCTCTAGTGAACATTCAGCCAGTATAAAATAAAAGAATTACCCTGAAATATTTAAATTTTGAGAAAATTTTTGAGGATGCAATGTTCCTTGCACATCTGCTCCTGGGTACGCCAATGCCCTCAGCATCTACTTTATTCATTTCACTGATATTTTCCTGCATTATAGTAACAAGCTATTTTCTTGTACAATGAACTTAATTTCTTCGCACTGTCGTAACGCATATGTTGTACTGGTCATTTGTGGAAAATTGAAGAAAACTAAATTTTAAAAAAATTTAAAAGGTTTATTAAAAAAAAAAATTCAGATTTTGTTCTTTTACTTATATTCATCAAATAAATACTGCGTTACTAAGTGCAATGAAAATTTTGTAAGCTAACAATGTTGTGGAATTTATGCTAAGTTAGTGAAATAAGTTCGACTTCAAGGCCTATATGAATATATAACTATCAACAATTTATCCCTCTTGAAATTGCATCATTTTAAAGAGAACTATTGTTTACTAGAGGACAATCATCATTCAATATTTTGTTGTACTTTACAAATTTAAATACTGTTGTTGATGATTAATTTCTAATTCATAATTTATTTATGTATATGCCAATCAGAAGTGAATCAATTTATGGATAGCAATATGTAATTATCCAGATCGCACAGCTAGTTGAGCTAACACATGGATCATCAGTCCTGAGACTAACATTGAACATCACATTTTTTGCAATTTTTTTTGCCCATCAACATAACTAATCACCTTTAGATACAACTGTTCCAACGCTTTTCCAATTTTTTCACCACATGTTTATAAAAAATTATCTTTTCGCTTCAAAAATAAGCCTAGTTTCAGCGATGACTTCCCATTTGAGCCAAATCTTTTTTTCCTGGAGCATTTTTTTTAAGATCAGCAAAGAGCCAGTAGTCAGCTAAACTGAGTATGGGGTGGGGAAGCAGATCAAAGCCCACCTGTCTAATTTTACATTGTTTTCATCGACTTGTGGCAGGGTGCATTGTCTTGGTGAAAGTTTTTTTCTCTGCATGTGCGGTCGTTTTTTTTTGCGATTTCCTCCTTCCAACGCACCAGCAAGTCAATATAACACTGTTGATCGGATTTTAATTTTTCGAGGTAGTCAATAAAAAAATCACGCCATGCGTATGTTCTGAAAATCGACGTTACGACTCTCTTGCCAGCTGACTGCTGCGTTTTCGACGCTTCTGGATGGCTTTCGCCAGCTGGGCGCCACTGCCGCTTCGACTTGAGGATGTATCCAGCCAATCCATGGTCACGTAACGACGCAAGAAATCTTTTGTTGCGAGTAAATAGCAACAGCTTCTTGAATCATCGACTCGTTGCTGGTTTTGTTCCATCGAAAGCAATCGCGGCACCCACTTGAGAAACCTTTTCATGCTCACACTTTTCATGAAGGATAGTAAATACACTTCATATGATATCTGTGTCATCTCAGTTCAATGGAGCTTCACTTACGATCTTCATTATACTTTATCACTTCAATTACATTTTCCGGTGTAACGGCTTCCATTGTCTACTCCGAGCGTTCCGCGTCATTTGTGTCAGTACGGACCACAGCGAACTCTCGGCAAACCACCGACAAATCGTTATGGATGGACAAGAGTCCGCAACATTTTTCAACCATTACTTTGCCGGTACGGCTTTTAAATTCCATTAAAAGTACTGTTTTATCAGGAACACGAACTCGGTTGTCATTTTAAACAAACTACAAAACGATTCTACTCCAACCTCGATAACTCGTTTCGTCATCCTGATCGACTGTAAATTTTGACACGTTTCAAGCAGCGTTAGTACCTTGTGGGAAAGACCCATTGGTTTACTAAGAGCGCCATCTCTGGGTTAGTCTCGGAACTTATTGATCCATGTGTTAGACGTATGGGGCATCCCATTCCGGATATTGCTTGGGAATCCAACAATCCTCGACCCACAGTGTCAAGAACATATAATTTCAAGCATAATCTCCTATCATTGACAACATGGTGGCCGACAATGTTTACTTAATGATCGAAACCAGTGACATCTGTGTAAAGTAATTCAGTGTTCCCAGACCAGCAACACAACATCAAATAACAGCAACAATCAACATGGGACGTACGATAGAAACGTCCGTGAGGACAGTGCAGCGAAAATTCGGATATGATAGATGACAAACTCCAGTGTCTATACCAACAACCTCTGCTGGACTCATGGACATATTGGTTGGACCCTAGACGACTGAAAAAAACTTTGCATGATCAAATGAATCACGATTTCATTTGGTAAGAGCTGATGTAAGATTCGAGAGTTGTACAGACCACGGAATCAAGTTGTGACGGGTCTATCCGCGACCTTGTCACTAACAGTCCTCTAGGGGAATTTTCGGGCCTTAGAAATTATTTTTATTAGAAAGCTTCCTCCGAAGAAGAGAACGTGATCATGCAAATTAAGACTGATATATATATATATATATATATAGTCCTCATATTTATTAATTGGGTGCTTATCATAACTTGGGTTGAGTGTTTTAGAAATATCAAGACTCCCTTCCGACCCCACACCCTTACAAAGTTACTAAGCTGATGATAGCTCCAAAATAATATGGACTGCTTTTACATGGTATTTTTTATCCATTGGTAATACTAAACCAATTAATGAAGGTATATAACTATGTTCAGCTACTAGGAGGTTATTTTCAGTCATTCATAGACTTCTCGAACCGAAACAGGGATGGCATTTTCCAAGACAATGTTATGTCACCGGGATAAAATAATTCACGATCGGTTTGAGAAACAGTCAGTTTCTCCTGGTTTATCTGGTCAGCTTAGAACAATCTGGTAAACATTTGGTTTTTTTTTAGATAATCAGAGACAAGAGTATCTTCAAACATATATGAAACATGATCGAAAAAGTCAGTTTGAGTTCAACATCCTGCACCGGGAACACTTTTGCAACTATGAATGGCTGTAGAAGCAGCATACTTGAATAATTAATCAAGAGCGTCCGCCAACTTGTTGAGTCAATGCCACGTGCGTCAAGTTATTGCACTGCGCCGCGCAAAAGAAGGTCTTACACGATTATATTATTTAGTATCCCATAGCTTTTCGCCCTTCAGTGTAAATGTGATTTTCTTTATATAAACAAATACAATTGCATATTAAAATATGATTTTCATTGATTCTTATTTGAAAAAGAGAAGAACATTTTAATAAGCCCATTTCATAAGCATAAAATGAGCCCGTTCTTCCTTGTTTTATATTTCATTCCCTTATACATAGCAGATATAGGTGTGTTTTATGTCTAATAATAACAATTAATTAACTGAGAAATATGTAAAAGTAATATCTGATTACTTTTATAAAAGTTCCGTCATTATTGCACTCTTAGCTAATACAGTCATGTAATTTTATTATAAAACAATGGATTTGTTCAAACGTTTCTTTGTTATTATAGAGATTGTTCACTAAATTAAACACGGTCTCGTGAATAGCGTTGTTTTATAATTTGCTTTTAAATATTAAGTGCTTTATTTTTCATTTACTTTGGGTTCTGTTATCATTTTCGACATTTCTAAAGTGTTACCATGGGAGCCAAGCGACGTGTTTTCAACCTTTTTATTCATTTATAAAACCCAGTGTTGTGAAAAAATCCACCATGTCATTTTCCACAGTATAAAAACTTTCAGTAACTGATACAAGAATAAAATTTTAAAACTGTTGCTAAAATTGTTAGCGTGAATTTGTTTCCATTTCTGTTTTACTTTTGATTTATTTTATGTTGTCTCCTTCGTATTATAATATTTCAAATCTCTCTCTCTTTCGCCTCACCCGCTTACTTAACGTTTTTATATTCCAACAAAGCTGTTAAAAGATTATAATGGTCACGATTAAAATGTATATTGCGCAAGTTACAGTGAGATGTGAATAAAAGAATGCACAGTCTATAGATTTCTTGACAGCTACTTTTTATTTAATTCTTTTTTTCAATTCTTTAAACGTCTCGTATAAAAAAAAACCTTATAAATTCATTGTTATTCAAGATATTTCTCAACTATGCTGCTGTGCTCTCGGAAAAAATTTTGACCTTTGAATTTCATCTTTTGAATAGTTTTTAACGGGCGATTGATAAGTAAAGGAATGGGGGCATAGGGTTTAAGACATTCTGCATTGCAAAAAAAAAAACACTTTTGTGATTGGCACTTTATTTTGTAAGTGTGAAACACTTACAAAATAAAATGCCAAAATGTGGAAAATTCAAGCTATAAAATACTTTAATCAATGAATAAATTTAAGGTCATAGAAATGTAAAGTATCAGTTATAAGATATTTCATTATAGATTGAGACTTTTGGAAAGTGTTTAGCTGTATATTTGCGATTTGCGATCAAATTTTATTTTCATTACTTTCCTAAATACAAATAAACTAAACCTATGGATTTGTTAAGTACTTCAAACATTATACAAAGAGCTTAAAATGGTGTAAGTTAAAATATGTGCTCTCAATTTAAGATTGTTGAGAAATTCGAGAATAAAAATAACATTTACTTCTTAAGTTAAAACAAGCATCATTCACTTTTTATTTAATTACCGTTCTGAGTCGTTCAAATATATTGTTAGACTAAGGAAGTCGCAAACATGTTGAAGGTGCGCATGCACCAATCGAATATTTAGAATGACAGATAAGTGTATGACAGTTAACTTAGAGATGTTTCTTTCACTGTGAAATTAAAATAATTGTTACTTTATTAAGCTGTTATGATGCATTAAAGTCCCAACTAATTAATATTTTAAAAGATTCAGGAATACAATTTTCTATTTAATTTTTTATATATTTCATTCTGAATATTCAGATTTCTACCTTTATGCAGTACGACTCGTCTATCGACAATAAGTTTAACGTGATGCAATCGGTTTTTAAATTAGTAAGTTTTTCTAGATAATCAATCATTCTCCTTTGCGTGACACTAATTCAATTTGATTAAAATGGAATTGCATTCACAAAAGTCTGTACTCAGAATCATTTTTATCGGTAAATTTTTGATGCAAGGGTACGTAAAGAGATGGGAAAACAGGTATCATTTTTCAAATAATATGTATGATTTAGTTTCATGCTAAAAGGAAATAAATGTATCAAAGAAATTTAAGAATATGACTTGACAAAAAAACATTAGAAAAGTAATGTAATTAGAAATTAACTGTGTTAATTATTAAAGAAATTATCATAGCAGTTCTAATCTCTAGCAATAATCTGTTTCGTTTGTATTAAGCGCCATATCCTTTTAATTCCTTTTTTCTCTTTATGAAAAGAAAACACTCATTTATCCAAAGGAGAAAAAAATTTCTGAAGTTCATTTTCATTCCCGTTTTAAGGTACTATCGAGATTAGAAAAGCAAATTTTTCTACAAAACCACAAGCAAAATAAAATGTACCTAAAAGTAAATAAGTAAAAAAATGTGAATTATTCTTTCCTTTTTTTGTTAAATTTCTTCTTAAAGGCTAATTACTTCAACTGTAAGAGTACTTAACAAAAATTCATTATTATATATCCGCAGAACTGAGAATTGAGTATTAAATGATGAAGACTAGATATTATAAAAATTAGTACTAGGTATTATATTGGTAAAATGTTTCATTCATCTGTCCTATTTTTAACGCAAGTTATATGTAATATTCTATAATGAGTAAGATATACTTTCGTAATGCAATACTTTTCAATTATGAAAAATTTTAACATTTTTGCTGAGAAGTACTCAAAATATGTCTAAATCTTATTGCTCTTTATGCAACTATAAATATTCTGAATGCATACAGAAAGAGATTAATTAATTTTGGTTTAACCTTTAATATTATGTAATTCGATATATTTCGCTTTAAAAGAAATTTATTTATATTTATTCATTAGAAGAAATTAATAAAAATTCTATTTACATACAAAAAAATATATTTAAAATTATTTTCATTACTTTGGTATAAATCATAGAAAAACTTTTAATTATAATTCATTTCAAAGTAAGACTTTTTCCACAATAAATAAAAAAACAGATTGCATGAATTTTTTATAATTTACATTATATATGTTTTGATTTAAATAAATTTGTTTCAATCAGGAGGCAACTAACAAGTAAAATAAAGTATTATAATTATTGCAAATTATAAGTTCTTTTAGGTTTTTTTAAACTAGTAATTAATGGTTCACATAATAATTTTATTTATAGAGCCTATTTTTATAATTATAGTACTTAATCCACGTAATTTGATTTTTTGTAAAAAAAGTGTTACTTTAATTTTTCTAAGCTCTCTTCAAACGTTAATTAAAACAGTTAACTAAACACAGAAAATTCTTTTATTATATTTGACTTTTAAATAAGAATTCACATTAATTTATTGCATTGAAGATAACTTTTACTAGATGGTTTTTAAAATGCGTTGCTTAAATTATTATTTTGCTATTTTTCACTCAAAAATATATATGAGCCGACAGTTTTTTATTTTCTTTTGGCACACAAAAATAAAATCTTCTTAATGTTCAAAATTTAATTCAAAACATCTTCTTAATGTTTAATTGAACATATTTTCATCTTAATTGTAATAATAAATGCTTTTATCAAGATTAGAAAGTAAAGAAAAAGTTATTTTAGTTTCAAATGAAATACGAGATTTGATGAGAATTTTGTTATGACGGTCCAATTGTTTTTAAAGTGGCGCTGCTATCGCTTCACAAAGATGTACATAAGTAACGATAGTGAGTTTTAAATGAGAAAGGAAAAAGATGTCTAGACAAAATAACATCTAAATTGTGAACCAGACCCTAGCACGTCTTCAAAGCTGAAACTAGAGCAAAATAAGTAAAATAAAATTCTGAGCTCTCTGAATTCAGACTGAGTTGTTTCATTAATGTAATCGAGAAAAAATTCGATTATAAGAACTCTTATTTCGTAAACAACAAAGTGATTCTCAGATTATTCTTCTCAATAACTGATTATGCCGACTATTGCTGTTCCACAATCAATAAATGGAAATATGTTTCTTGTAAAACAACGCTATGTAGCGCACAATACGAAGAAGAATGAGGAATGAAATTTTATATTATTTATACAGTAATTTTGAATATTTCCGTCCGTGACATCCGAGTCTCTTTTAAATAAAATATCTACTTTCAGCTAATCTTTTTTTTTATTTCAAATTCTTACTTTCACTTTACATCTAGTAAGTTTTTAATGAAGAATATATAAAGAAATGTTACATACTTAAAAGCCCAAATTGCTTTAATCCGCTCTAAGACATTGTGTATTCCAAATCTTAATCGTATAATGCAGTTATATCAAACATGTGATTAGAATTGATACATCATGTTTCAGAAGTTATTTGCTACTATTATTTGTCAATCCGAAATAAAAAGAGTTCAGTAATAGTTTATTTTGCCTAAAGACTGTTTTTAGAAAATTAATGTCTATAATGAGACGTAAAAAAGAAAACACTCAAACAATTGATATCTTTTAAAGGAGGAAAACATTTCTTCCCTATTTCAATGAAAAGGGTGTATGTTTATTCTAAAGAAATACTTTATTACATTTTAATCCCTTTAATGAGGTAATTATGTTTTCTCATTTTTTTAAACGTATAATCTTTGGAAATAGTTTAAGCTTGTTTAGAAAGAGGAGATTTGCTTGAACTAACATTTTCAAAATTAAGAAGAAAGTATTAGTGCATAAAATGTATCAGTGAAAACAAAATTTAAACTGAATGCCCTAATAGTTGACTCTCAAAAGCGCAGCAAATCACAATACAAAAGCATTTTTCGTAAGGCATTAAAGTCCCAGTGCGTCAGTGAAGTATACAAAACCCTATAGTTAAATATCGTTTAATTATCGAATCAAATCTCACAATATGAGTAATAAAACCCTATAATATGTACATTGTACAATAAAATGTAAATAGTCAAGATGTGCATAATCCGTCTCGTCTGTCATTTTAATTATTACTCTAATCATAAGATCTAAGTTCAACAGAAACTCAAGTACACACAAAGTAATTAAAGAAGTCAGTTGTATCTAAAATATAGTTTTTATTGATCCTCTGATGAGTCGGACGCTCTCAAACAGTTTATTGTCTCTATCCGCGAATACTAACAATTTCTATGATCTATCAAGGAATACGCTTACCGAAATACGATGCTAATACCCCCTTCAAGTATTCAGCTGCTCTGATAGCGATATCTCACCAAATCAATTTTACACGCCAGAAGACACACGCACATCATATTAACATCCTTCCAATTACTGTAACCTTATTATAATTATATTTAATTCCCTTTTGAACTTGATTACATCTATTTACTCCATTTCTAAAATTTACTTAATTTTCATCGCACTTTATATGACTGGAAGAAGTTAGGAACTCAAATTTAAAATCAGAAAGAAACTCTAGATGTTAGTCTGAGGGAAATATCGCGAACAGCCCATTCTGCCATATAATAATAAACATTTGCAATATTCTAGAACACAACATTGAAATCATTTAGCACTAAATGAAAGAATATTAATAGAAATTCCTTAACTGTGATAAATATTTCAGAAAAATGCATCAAGCATGGAAAAATATACTTACGTAATTTTGTTCATGATATCAATAAAGTTATTATTTTCCATAAAAAATTAAATGTTACATGAAGTAGCTACTTTTTGATGTTTTAGTAAACAGGAGGGGGGGGATAATGGATTGCAGTTACGTTTTACTCAGAATATTCCAATTATAACAAAATAAACCATTCATAATAATTTTGAAATTAAGTATGATAAACTAATGCTAAACTTAACACAACAATATGAGTTTCAATGTACGGATTTCATGAGTATGATGTATACCATGACACTACACACAAGCCTGCATTTCACCTTTTACGGTTTGAAGAGCCTAAATGTTACTCTTCATCGGTGTTTGAATCAGATATTGGGGATATTGTTATAGTATTTTTGTATAAAATTCGTGAAAATCGAAAAAGAGAAAAAAAAAATCAGACTATCTATTTGAATTACCCCTTTCTCGGCGCGCATGTATAGCTGACCACTCTTGTTTTTTCTCTCCTTAAGGCCAAGTACTGTTACATATTGAGAAATAAATGTACATATTAAATGCCTAATCGAAACGACAACGAACTCAGTTCGGCTTTCAAGGAATAAAATCGCTAATATTTCTGCTGCCCGAACTCAGTTCGGGCTTCACGAATGTTGCACGTTTGAGTTACCCAACTGGTTTCGGGTGACACTGGCAAGAGGTTTATTCAATTTTTCTTACATTTTAAGTTAAAAGTGTTGATAAGTTCAGCATTAATTATTTCATTTAGAACATTTAAAGGCAGATTAACAATTTTCAAATATAGACGGATGGGAATTAATTTAATACTGTAAAATACTACCTTGATCCCAAAGTGCCCGGAATGCTGTCATAAAAAAGGTATCCATTTATTTCTCGAAATTTGTAACATATCCTTCAAAATAATTTACTCCGACTTCGATGCAATTCTGCCAACATTTTTTTTCTTATCCCCAAAACATGTCTTAAAGTTATTTTGGTGAGATATTATGTATTTGAAAAAAAATTACAAGATGATTGAAATGCGATTCGTGTTCATAATCCATCAAAAATGTTTATTGGAAAAAGTGATGTAATATTTTCTATAACGAAATACATCAATTATATTTTTCAGAATTAGTAAGTTATAAGTTATACAGAATACAAATTTATAAGAATACAAGAATCCTTAAAAAACTTATTTTAATAACAGTATTCCCCTATTTTTCGGTGTACTATATGTAAATAAATCAGAATATTCTAAGCAATGAAATTTTAATTATAATGTTGTATAATTCATTTGTTTGCAGTAATTTACTAAAACCCAAATAAGTATTATCTTAAATATAGGATATTTTTATATAAACAAACAAAGTTAAGAAAAAAAAAATCGAGCACAATTTAAGGAAGGCAAGTAAACTACGAAGATGCTGTATAAATTAATCTGAATGAAAATTCTTGACTTTTAATTTTAAATGTATTCGAAATCGATTCTTTAAAATCAAGCAGATGCAGTTGGATTTGAGAAAGCATGAAAAATGCATGTAATTAAGGGAAAAAAAACTCTCACAAAATCTTTTGTTTTCCATCCTGGGGAAGTATTCGAAAATTTATTCTCATTAAGTGAACCGGCTTACTTTTATGCCATTTCGAAATTAACTTTCTGTTTTAAGGTTTTTCTTTCCACTTTTTATGACTTTCCATACGGAATAAGAAAACAACTTGCATTAAATCCAATTTTCTTTTCCTTTCTTCAAGCTTCTGCTGCATTTGTTCTTAGCTGTTTCTCTTTTGTTCTTGGAAATCGCTCTGTGATTGTAAACGAAGGACCGTGACACATATATTATTCAATAGACTTAAGAGAAAACACAACGAGCGGTGAAAGGTTTCGACCTGGGAAAAAGAAAGTTCAGGGATTCCGGACTTTTTATCTTTAAACGTTCCGAAATAAGTTTCTTAGATGTGATTTTTATTATTATCGGGCTACGCTGTTGAAATAACCAGAGGGTGATATATTTTTCTGTATCTCTAAAAAAACGTTTTAGCAAAAGACCAGAGATAATGATTTAGATTTAAAAATAAGCCACTTGTTTTATTGTATTTGTTTCCACTGATTTGGGAAACGTATAACGATGCACATTCTTTTTAAAAGTGTTAAATTAGAAAATGACCTGCCCTACTCCGTATATGTTTCTTTGATTAAATGTGGCATTTGTTTTGAAAATGGGCCAAATCAGATTACTTTCGAAGCTGTTATGACACTAGTGCTGTGTTTTAAATTAACACATAAAAGTGAGAGGATTTACAAAACTACGCGCTGATTATTATTGTAAATTGAATGCTTATTAAATTTTTAAAAATTTGTGGATCGTTATGGAAATTAATAATTTAGTCAAAAACCAATTCTAATGGGATAACTGCTGCGGGGAGAAACCAGCTTGACATTTGTTTAGAATTTAAATTTCTGTATATTTGGTTTTACTTAAAAAAAGATTATTTCTTAAAATCAAATATATATATATATATATATATATATATATATATATATATATATAAGAATTTTTTTTAAAAATTAAGTAATTATTTTACTATAACCAATTCTTTTGATCACGATGGAGTATTGAAATGATAAGCAAAATTAATAATATGGGAAGGATGGTAAAATAGAACAAGTATTTATTTGTTTACGAGTCCAAGATTTTTAAATGTTTTATATTTTGATTTGAAGTAAAACAATAATGACAAAAAATGTTCATATATTTCATCATTTGGAGAAGTTAAGCGAAATTTCTATGAGACACAAAGTGCTAAAGTTTTAAAAAATTAATTTGTGAAATATATATTAATATTCATCACATGTATAATTTTGACTTATGTTCAGGTACTTTATCCCTTCTAAATGTATTCGGTCTTCTGCCGGAAATACAAATAAAAAGGCAGTGAAATTAAACCAAAATTTACCTAGTACAAGAGACATCATAACGTACATAAACATTTTTTAAACTAATAATATGAAAATAAATACAAAATATCAATCAACATAAATTAATTATATATTTAGAAGTTGTCTTTTTTGTATAATCATATTGTAAATTAGTATCGACTCTTATACTATTATACTAATTTCTGTACAGAATAGTTTTCTTTAAAATCAATAGAGATTGAGAATAAATGTAGATTAAACCTTATAAATATATAGATAAAATATAGTGACATTTGGATAACATACTATCATATCAACAGATGGAACACGATTCATGACATTTCATTTTTTACGATGTAAGATTTGTGAAAAATAGGTTTTATTTTTTTAATGTAATTTTCTTAAAAAAATATATTGACTACAGGGAATTAGATCTTATGAATAAATTATTTTTACCCGAATATAAAGTTTTATGAGCATTTATCCAAAAGATAATAAGAAACATAAAACAAACAACATTCGACTCAAATATAAATTAAAATTATTATTTAGGGTAATATTTGCATGAAAAATGTATAAATTATGATGCACATTTTCCATAATTTGAAAATGTATTCAGAGCTTTAAGAAGCGCGTGTATTTTTATGACACAGAAATCCTCGAAAATCGTGATGTGTACTCAACAAATAATTTGCAGATAATGATCCTATATTCCTTTTGAAAAAAAGATTTACTGCTTGCTTTCAATTCTGGTTATGGGGACTGAACCTTTTATTGTTAAATTAAATTTCCAGTTTCGAAATTTCATTCGAGAACGATATTTTTCTCTTGTTACAATAGAGAAAAAAATTAGTAATTTTTGTTCAAATACCGTCTTTTATTATTTATTTGAGTAAAACGTTGGTTTTATGATACTGCTTTCTTTTATGGAGATAGCAATATTCTGTTTGTGGGTTTACTTTTACTTGATAAGGCGCAAGCAAAATATATTTTTGCTCTTCTTTTTCATGAAGCTCTCATATGATGAAAGAATACATAAATTATGAATTGCGAGTACACAGAATAATTTCTAGCTTAGTTTTTCTTTGTTCTCATTCATGTAAACGAGTTCTATCTAATTATATGTTTACCTAAATGAAAACAACCTCAATTTCACTCATTAACGAATTTCTTTTTGGCCTTTCCTAATTTTATAGAAAAATATATAATTCTGAATAGCTGATTTCCTTTGATTGTCTATTTAATATTTCTTACTTACAGTTATTCTTACACATAAAAAAAAGAATTTCGCTTTAAAATCACATAAATCTTTATTTTTAAATTGTTTGCATGTATAAATAATTCGACTTTTATAACAAAGGGCTTGAAAGAGGAGATTTTTTTTAAAAAAGAAGGCATAATTAATTTATTACTGTGTTCAGAAAAATTAAAATATTTTCTGTGTGATCTTTGAACTTATTTTCAAGCATAAATAATTCAATTTTTATTACACAGATTTTGAAAAATTAGTCTTAAAGAAAAGGAAGGAAATTTAGTTAATGTTATCAGAAAAATTAAAACCACACTTTTAAAAATAAAAGTGTGGATGTAATATTAATAAATAGAAGAGAAAATGCTAAAAAGAAAATGGATTTTTTAGCTAATACGGATCATTTGAGTTCGGAAAAGTTAATATAAATTCAAAATTATGTAAGAAGAATAGCAATCGATTAATCAATAGTTCAATAGATATTGTCGATTTTCTTAGTTTTCACTTTTATAGTTAGACTAAATTTTACATAATATTCATTCGCTTCAAATGAAAAATGTGCAATATTCAAACTTTTTGAGAGCTATAGTTACAATATGTTTCCTAAAAATATTTGACATATAGTGAATGATAAATGTTACATATAACATGAATAATAATGATATTATTTTAAATGTATCAATTATTGTTAAAAAGTTACGTGAAAGTAAATTTCTTTGACTTGCTATTTATTTTGTAAATGGAAGACAAATACGAGACAATTTATTTAGCAATATACTCATTAATGAATAATTTTTAGGTCATGATTGTAAACAATTCTTAATTGCTGTCAAGTGTCTTCCAGACCATTCAACTTTTTGGGATCAGCATTTTCACCCCTTAAAATGTATAAAGATAAGTGCCCTTACCATTATCATCATAAAGTTGTTATTTAGTTGTCACGAACCAAGAATTGTTATTTTAAATCCCCTTCTCCTCTTTTAAACTCCGTTTTCACTTTTGCTAGTAATCTGAAAGACCGTTAGATGTGGAAAAGAAATAATTCTCTATTGAGATAATGTGCAATAAAAATAACATTGGATGCCTCGGTTCTCTTAAGTTATTATCAATGTCAAATGGCATTTGGAAAAACTTCACGAAACTCACAATGAAAGTAATCGAACACACATGCTGGATTTGGAATATTCGGACAGTGAAAATGATGTGCGTGAGGGACTGGGCGTTTTGGTTTGAAGTTATAGAGATTAAAAAATAAGAATTAATTAAAATTTCTCTTCTGGAAATGGCCACTGTAACTAGACCGAACTCACGAGCTGCACAGTTTTCGGTGTGTCTGGGGTTCGAGCCTTGATGTCACTGAAGATTAGCCATGTTGCGTGTCTGATGCACATTAAATCTGGTCATGGTCCCAAGTCTTCCCCTCGGCGTGGTGTGAAAGTTTGGAGAGGAGGTGTCACCTCAGGTGTCGACCTCGTGACTTGTCCGTTGCCAATAGTCCTCATGTTGCTTCTCAGTGCAACATTAACTAACAATCTCTTTGTTCGGACCAGCCATTCATTGTGAATAGCCCTCTGACGGCGAAATGTAAATCGAGTCTGTGTTCGTTGTGCTGCGAGAGAGAACAGTCACACGAAGGGCGACTAGAGTTATTGGAATGTGTTGAGAAATAAAAGTGTAAAACAGACATGCGGAATTTATTTGCGAGTAAAAGAAACAAACGGTCGAGAGTATGTGTGTATCGCGAGAGTATGTGTGTGTGTGTGTGTGAACATTCTTAGAGGAGAATATTTCCATTGCAAGAGTTCCTTTCAAAAGTTTGAGCTAGAATCTTATCCGGCAATTCGAATTCCGAAGCACAATAATATTATTATCCTTGTAAAAATATTTCCCCAATTCGAATTCCGAAGAACAATAATAAAATTAAGTCCTTGTAAAATTATTTCCGTAAACAGTGTTTCCGAACTTTGGTAAATCTCATTATCATTTAATAACCTTTTACTATTACCATATAATTATAATTTTTGCTGTGAGGGCCGTAAATCAAGCTCTCAGTTTTTAATAAAT
Organism: Nephila pilipes; assembly: GCA_019974015.1. Classification (NCBI taxonomy): domain Eukaryota; kingdom Metazoa; phylum Arthropoda; class Arachnida; order Araneae; family Nephilidae; genus Nephila; species Nephila pilipes. Next base: position 494,686 of record BMAW01008943.1, on the reverse strand, counting down.
TGTTTTATTTCCTTTTTTTTAATTTTTAAACAAAAGTTCACAATTCTTACATAAATTATACAGTTAAATTCGTTTAAATAGATTCGGATCCAATAAACTTTGATCACTTAAACCTGTTTCCTTAAATAAAAGAAAACGATCTCGTTTTATAACTTTTTTTTTTAATTGAATGGCTTGGGAGACTGCTTGTAGCACTTAACCTGTAAATTATTTCAGAGCAGTAAATGATAAAATCAAATTTGTTTAATTTAATGTAGCCCCCACCCCACCCCAATAGCGTTCTAAATATAAATTTATACATCAATTACGTTTTATAAATTTCAACTTGATTATAAAAATAAGTTGTAGAGTTATTTTACTTTTAAAAAGTGTCTTATTTTAATTTAACTAGCAAAAATTAATTACTAAGCATGATTTTTCAATTCATTAAGTTTATCAATAATAAGCTGCTTAAAACAATAGTTAATAATCCTTTTTCAATACTATTTTGACAGTTTTAGAAATAATTGTCTCCTAATTTCTGAAGTCATTTGAAGATGAAAGTTTTTCTGCCCTGAATATTAAATACTTTGCATCCTTAAAACCTTAGGAAATTAAACCTAGACAAATAGACGTATTTAGTCTCATTGGAAATAATATCTAATTTCATAAGGCATTTGTTTCAATTTGTACCATCTACACGTCTCTTTATAAGTTAGACTAGAATTTCATCCCTAGCGTTTGATATTCATGGAACTCTAAAAGCTGCTAGAGAAATAATTCAATTGAAATATCTTCTTTGTGATGATTAACGCTGTTAGTAACTTATATCATCTTTTTAGTTCTCTTCATTGATGGCATTATTATTCTGACGTGAAATCCATATATATATATATATATATATATATATATATATATATATATGAGGGGTGCATAACAATTTATTTACTGATTTGCATTCCATGAAGAAATTTATTCTCAGTAACTTACTCACAATTCTTATGATATTTTAAATATATAAGAAAAAATAGGTCTTATTCTTTTTATGTATAATAATTTCATAGATTTAAAAGATAATGCTCACTGTATTTGCACTGAATATAAAGCGTATATTTAATCAATATAAGAATATCAATAGATTATTACAGGACCTTCAGATATAAATTGAGAATAAAAAATTAAGAAATACAATGTATAAAGGTACTGGGAACAGCCTCAATACTTCTACCAACAGCTATTAAATTAAGAAATAAATAATTAAATGCATGAATAAGTTTCTCACTAAATTAGCGATTGCTTACGGTTTTTCAATAGAATCATTTAAGGAATATAAAGATTGTATATGCAAAGGTATTAAAAGTTATTTTTTTAAAATTAGATTTAAATAACAAAAATGATATTTATTTAGAAGACTTTAAAAATATATATAGTTTCCAGGATATTTTTGTAATTAGTTGTTTTGACAAAATACTAAATAATTATGCAATTATGTGAGAAAAATTCTACACCAATTTAACTAATCAACATCAAGATAATAATAATCCTTTCAGCGTTGTCAACAATTCTAAAAGGGAAATTTCAAACAGAATGACAACTTTATGTAAGAAAATATGTTTTAATATATAAATAAGGTTAAATTACCTCATAATTTTTAATCACGAAATTTCAAAAAACTCTTATAAAATTTAGAACTGTTTCTAATGCCTCGAACAACTTATATAACTTTAATTAGTGAAACCATTCAAAATATTTTCAAAATATTATGGATAGTGGGAATAAAAATGCCATTATTAAAAAATAGTAAATAATATTTAATTATGTTCAAAATAAATATATTTATGATATATTAGTTATGAATTCTTAAGGTATTTTTAAATCATTAAATATTAATGATCTTATTAAAATTCTAAAAGAATTTTATTAGAAGTTAAATATTAATATTGTTATTTCAAATGAAAAATTTAATAACTTAATTAAGTTAGTTTTAAAAGAATATTATATTATTTTTAATCATAAATGTATAAACAAATTAAAGAAGTACCAAAAAGTGGGCCTGCTATTAATAATCTGGCTAATATATATTTGTATTCTTATGAATGTAATTATACTGAGTGAAATAATTTTACTATGCTTAGATATATAAATAATATCATATTTTAAATAAAATTAAACAAATGATAATAAAAAAGGCAAAACTTACTTTTTATACAGCTTTTTTAAAATTCTTGTAAAATAATGATAATATTCTTGAGTCCCATAGATATTTGTTTAAAATTTTAAATGATAAAATTTGCTGTAATATTTGTGATAAAAGGGGTAACTTACGTTTTATGGTTCACAACGTACACTTTGGGAGTAGTTTCATTTGCTTTAATATTTTTAGAAATATTATTTATAGTTATAATTTATGTAACATAAGACTTGTTAATAATTTATCTTACACTTAATAAAATTTTGATAGTTTTCTCAAAATTTTTCTACCTGCTGAATATCTTTTGGATTTTATAAAAATAATTTAAAATATAATAATAATAATAAAGAATCAATTTTTACTTATATATAGAATATTTTTATTTTATAAACAAATTTATTTCTTTTTCTATTTTTCCTATTTTTATTGCTTTAATTTTAATTTTTTACTTTTGTAATTTTGTTCTCCTTTTTGATTTTAAATTTACATAATTTTTCAACTTTATTTCATTTAGTTTACACCTGTTTAATTAATAATAATTCATTTCCTTTTCATTTGCTAATGTGAGAGCTATCTGTTATAATAGTTTCATGTGTTTTATGTAGGATTAGATGTGAATTTTATAAATTTTTCTTTTAATCTTTTTTAACCTTTTCTGTATTCTCATATAAGTATATATTATGCTTATATCTATGATGTACTTCTAGGTTTACATTTGCATTTTTCTAAAATATTTCTTATTCTTCCGGATTTTTGTGATTTTAGTCCATCTGATTTAGTTTAATAGCCTATTACTGATGGGAAAGTTTGGGCTGAGATTCAAGGATAACGCATAAGAAAGTCTTATGCCAGTTTCAATATTAGCCACCCAGGGTTATCGTTTGCGTTTTAGATAACCCAAAAATGTTGTACCTAACCACTTTTCAGAAATTTGTCTTGTTTTTCATGTCTGCTTTCTTCAGTAACGAACAACTTCATTTTCAAAAATATGTCAAAATAAACTTCTCTTGCATTTTTTACTGGATTGAAATAAAATATATGCAATATATGTCTGACACCTATTTTCACCACTAATGATCTCAATTTTCAAAAATATGTCGAAATAAATCTCCCCCGATTTTTTTTATTAGATTGAAGTGAAACAAATATAAAAATTAAGTATTTTACTTACTTTTTCGATTTATGTATTACCATAAATCATATGTAAACTGGAATCCAGATATGACTGAAATTAAATAACATTTTTCAGAATTTTAAGACAGCTGTGAGGCAACCATTTTTTAGCCACCTAAGGGGAGGGGCTATTGTTTTAGGTGGATCATTTATGGCGCACCAGATCATTTTTCAATTTTGTATCGCTTGCTTCAATTAAAATTACAATTAGTTTAAATATATTTAATTTAATACTTTATCGTTTGTTTTAATTTGAATTACATTTAGCTCAAATATATTCAATTTAATAATTTATCGTTTCCTTTAATTTTAATATCGGAAACGTTTACAACTGTCTATTTCTTGATATTTTATTGTTTAGTGTAATTCTTATATTTAATTGAGTAAATAATAATAATTATAAAGAAAAGCTCATCTTGGGTAGCTAAATCTGTTCTTTGCAAAACTTTGCGATAACTTTTTAATTTTTTATAAACATTTTGTTATAATTCATTTTTGCTTTCTTACTTTTGGTTAGAAGTTGCAATTTTTCCAACTATGTTTTTTCTGTTTACTTTTTTTTTTGTCATTTACTGCACTGTTTATCCTGAATATTTGTAAATTTATTTAGTTTCTTAAATATCTTTATTGTCAGAATTTTTAAATCTTTTTTTCAAATATGTTGTGACTTAACTTATTCACTAGATGTTAGAACTTATGATTATACAATAATTTTACAATCTTGTTGTTTTCATTTTTAATGTTCATTCTGTCTATTGATATCCAATTTCTGCCAGTAAATTTCTTTTTTTAAACCATTAATGATGTTTTTAATTAAACATTTGATTTTTTATCATTTTCCCTACCACCCACTCCCACCTACCCACGCACGCACATACACAACACACAAACATATATATATATATATATAATAATAATAATAATAATAATAATAAAAATCGTGTGTGTGCTATTTAAGAAGTTTCAGCATGGAATATAAATTAGTAAAAAAAATTATGCATCCTTCAAATTCCTGAAAGTACTTTTAAACATAATTATTACAATTTTTTTAAATAAACACTTAAATTGAAATATTTATTCACAACGCATTTTCTTTATTTACGACGCATTACTTTAAGCAAATCCACATATTTTTCTTTTTATTTCGCGCTATTTCTTTCTTATATAATGATATTAGTATCTTCCAATATATCGTAAATTTTTTTCTATCAGCCAAATTGTCTGTGCTAAAGCTTTATCCAGTTTGACGGATTGCGACCAGAAAAGCTTTTCTATCTGGATTGATGAAAATAAATAAGACGGGTAAAGGGATCTTGACGGTAAATATCACTTAGAGATAGTGCTCAAACAGAGCTTTATGTAATACAAAAATAACCAGAAATTTTCTTTTGCGGAAGTTGTAGTTTTTCTTTATATACGATGAAATATACCCTCAAGTTATTTATGAAAATGTGAATATGTATGCAACAGAAAATTAAAAAAGGTTTCAAGAAAAAGTTATTGCCTTTTTTTGAGCTTAGTATACATTTCCGGAAATTTTTAACATCCATAACAAAATCATATTTAGAAGGTTTAAATGAAAAGTTAGAAATATCTTTACATAGTCAAACGATTAAATCTTGTCTCAATATTCTTTTATCCAATTAACTTCAGTTGTCTCTATTTTTACAACGTTATTATGTATTTCACTTGGGGTGTATGTGTCAGTGTGTCATCAAATTTTCGATCGTTAATTTAACCAACTTCTCTTCAAGCTAGAGCTCTGAAACTTTGGTAATCGTTTTTACTCACCTAACAATATAATATTTAGACATTTATGACCAGTTTTAACTAATATTTCAATACTTTTTAATAAACTTTGCCAACGTATAAAAACATTTTTTTTTAAAAAAAATCTCGAATTATCTCGAATTATTATTATCTCGAATTATTTTTTATCTCGAATTATTTAAGAATTTAAAGCAATGGTTTCAAATGTTCAAATAATTTAATTTATCAACACACGCGTCAACAGGGTTAGAGTTATTGCAGTTCTAGATGCTTAATGCAATAAAGCTATCAAGCAAATCTAGTGCAAGTTGAATCAAAAGAAACATTTCAAATCTGAAGAATATTTGGATACGAATTATTCTGTCATAAATCTTTTGAAAACATTTACATTAGAGTACTATAACTGTTAGCATTTAAAAAAGCATTTCCAGTATGACATTCCATTTCCATTACGCATACATTATTCCATAGTACAAAATAGATCATCTGCCAGTTGTCTACCCAAAGGACTAAAACAACTTATTAATATTCAAAAATAAGCTTACAGACTACGGATTCATATTACCTCCTTTCTTTCTGATATTACTTTAGAAAATGTTCAAAATAATTTATGGAATTAGTGGCATCACATAAAATAATTTGGAGAGGGGGGAGGAACAAGGCATATCTTCATTGCCGTCACAGAAGCAATTTATTATTTCAGAATAACCATTTGATAAAAAGTAAATGATACGCTACACCAGGCTTATTTCTCCGATTTAAAAATTTTCGAATATGGATATGGTTTTATCCAGTTATAAAAATTTAAAAAGTAAAGATCATTTAAGAAAAATAATTAAGATACCATGAGAATAAAATTTGCATTTTTGGGGGATGTAATTTTTAGGGATGCGCTCACTCCCTTTCCATCTATAAACACTGAACCACAGGCACTCTTTCAGAGACAGCAAAGAACTTTTCTGTTCTTTTCTCGGGAATCGGTTTAGTTGAAACCTTTCTTTATTCTTCGTTATGAAAAAAATGTGTTTTATATATATATATATATATATGCGTGTGTATGCAATAAAAAATTATCCTAAAATATTACAATTTCGAGGAAAATTCTTGAGGGCGGAGGGGGTACATATGTCCCTTTACACACACGCCGGGTATGCCACTGCATGGAATAGTACAATAAAATTACCTTAAATCATTCAAATTTAATACATTTGTTACTTTCTTACATTGTAATCCCAATTTCTATATAAAATAGGGGGGGGGTGAAACAATTTTTGTGTGTATCCTTAAGGTTAGTGGAAAGATATATGAGCTTTATGATGTGTCTCTCAGTTTTCTCAAAGCAAATCACTTTAACTGTATTATTAAACATCTTTTAACTTAATTTGAATTTTCAAGCTAAATTAAGACAAATTTATGGGGTTTTTTTGTTTAATTTTTTTTACTTCATTTCAATAACTCCAAAACATGAATTGAGAGGGAGAGAATTAGGATAGGTCTTACATATTGAAGAATTCGTCTTAATACCAAACTCGAAAAAATATCTGTTATATAAAGTATTAATAATATAATTAAGAAGTAAATTACAAGTTCTCTCTATCTTTTGGTATTGAATGAAATCAAATGACTAACTTATCGAGATAAGATTATTGATAAACTTATATCTGTGACATCGTCAAACTAACTTAAAATGTGCTTAACGCAGAGATCTTGGTCTACCCTTTGTAACGAACGATTATTTCTATCTAACTCTTGCGCCATAGTTTAGTTAAATATAACTAACTCTAAAAGTCAATAACTGTTCCAAAGACACGTAGTCTAATCCAACTCAACTATTTATTTAACAATTACTATAATATAATGGGTTATGGATCTCTTTGGACTTTATGATTAGCCAATTTAAATATCCCTGAAATTATACTCTCTTACCAAACCCTTCCAGTTGGGTTGGAATTTTCCAACAAATCCTCTGCGATGGCAATAACTGGTAACTAATCTTGATATTATCGGCCTCTTGTTAAAACTATACTCAGAGATAACCCCACTCTCTCTCTAGCTCCTCTACATTTCACTTTACTTATATAAAACCATACCTGAATCACTTCACTTTATTTCCACCTGCATCTAATTAGCATAATGACGTTTCATTTTGGTTGGGAAGAAATTGTTATTTCATGCGATCAATATCAATTAAAGTCCTCAAGGTTAGTGATGAGAAAATCACGAATAACCCAACGTCACACCTTGATCCTATGAAAAGGAATATTTAAGGTAGTGGAAACATTGGAGGTTCTATTGTATTATGAAAGTTTTGTATTCGAACAATAATAGCTAGAACATGACCTATATAAATGAACCATAATTCGAACATTTGTAAATTTCAGTTTTTCCACGCAGATTTAATATTAATTAATTTGTTTATTAGAGGATAACGCTGCATTTAATACCGTTCAAGAAATCTGAATAAAGGTTACGTAATATTTTCATACTTTCAAGAAACATAAAAACGCCTTTTTGCGATATTTGTTCACTTATAAAATAACATTGTGGCCGTGGGAGCATAGTGGTGGTGGTTTTCGTCGAGTCGCTGGTTTGAGCCTTGAGACTCAAAGTCCTCCCGTGGTGGGGTGTGAAAGTTAGGAGAGGGGTCGGTTAGCTCAGGCGTCGTCCTCGTCACTTGACCGAGGTTCAAAACCACAAGGTCTGTCGCCAATAACCTTCGCTTTGCTTCTTAAACGACTTTAATAAAACCAAACCAGACTATAAAATAATATCAGCCATTTTAAGGGAATCGTATTGTAAGTCTCTTAATTCGCTCGATTCAAGCTACGTTCACACGCTGTAAGATGAAATAAAATGGCTTACACTCATTTAAAATGACTGATTCAGCGATTTATTTAGCCATCCGTTAAGTATTCTTAAGTGGATTTCATTGTTTATCGCTACTTATTCTATTAAAGCCAGAAATAGTAATGTGAAAGCTTAATTGAGTAAAGTCTAATGAGTGTGTGAAACAAAACATTTTAAAAGCTTTTACTGGACGAACACTTCTTTCGTTTCAAACATAATGCATTTATAAGACAGAATTAATTGAAAACAAAAACTTATGCGCAACAACTTTCGTCTTTTTCATATGTAAATAAATATTTTTGCATTTTAATTTTCATTTTGTGAGTTACAAATTATTTTTCAAGATTTCAGAACTCCATTCGATATTTCATGCTTTTTTTTCTATTTTCAATTGCTTTTCATTTATTGAATTTTTTTATTTATCCTTGATTCACATGTTAGAATTAGTTCGCTTCTCTGACAGACTTAATTCGATTGAAATACATTACAAATAAAAATTAGAACTGTCTCGAGAATAATAACATTTATCTTTTAAAAGGTTGCCATGCATTTATTAGTTTTCATAATCCCAAAAGCTAAAATTATTTTTTTCATGAAAAACGTTAATTTAAATACTTTGGTATTCTGGAAAGCATTTTTATAAATAAAAATATTACCCTTTTTTATATGAAATAATTAAAATGAAAAAAAAAAAAAAAAAAACTTAAATACTAATAAAATTTAAGGAAAATTAAATCAACACATGAAGAAAGTCAATAAATCTAATATAAAAATATTTTATTACTCGATTTCAAAAAAATGGACTGTGTGATCTTTCCTGGAATTTTCAAGTTTTTGACAACATTTAATTAAAGAAATATTTTTCTTGTAGAAAATATTAAGCAAGTTTTTCTTCCAAATCGCTTCTTCAGATGTTAAGAAAAAAAATCATAAACCAGGTGTTTTTTCAGGAAAAAAAAACTTGTACGAGTTAATATTAGAATTTTAATCCTACATAAAGGTTTTTAATCCTACCAATTTTATGCATTTTCTATTTTTACTTAGTCCTCTTTGCTCTTATTCCAGGGGCCGCGGTAGCCTAGTGGTCAAGGTCGTGGACTAGCGGCCGGTGGTTTTCGTTCAGTCGCGGGTTCGATCCTTGGCCGCCAAAGACCCGCCGTGTAGCTGGGGCTGATGCACGTTAAATCTGTTCGGGGCCCAAAGTCCTCCCGTTGGTGTGGTGTGGATGTTAGGAGAGGGGGGGTGCCAGCTCAGGTGTCGTCCTCGTCACTTGACCGTGGTTCAAAATTACGAGGTCCGTCGCCAATAGCCCTCGTGTTGCTTCTAGTGCGACGTTAATAAAAACTAAAACTAAAAAAAAACTAAAGTTAGGAGAGGGCGGGTGCCAACTGAGTTGTCGTCCTCGTCACTTGACTGAAATTCAGAATTACGAGGTCTGTTGCCAATATGGTCCTCATGTTGCTTCTAGTTCGACGTTAGTAAACCCAAAGAAAATCAGCTTATATTGAATCAGAAATTGAAGTAGCATAAATTAATTTTGTAGAATTTATTTGAAAAAAAAATTATCTGTGATTATATGCTAACATAATGTTAAATATCGTTTTTTAAAAAAATTTTAACGCAAGATATTTTATAGAAATTAATATATATATATAGGAAATTCTACATGTATCCTAATATTATCTCAAATTTTTTAAAACTGTTTTTAATATGAAAAAGGATGCTATAACACAAAGATATGCTCTGTAATTTCTGTTTACTTTAAATATTTGCTTCAATATTTTTATAACAATAGTAGATCACTTTTAACAGTTTTAGTTCCAAAATGTTATACATTTCTGCAGATTTATGTCAACCTTTTTAATTATATTCATGCTTTAAGGAATAGTATAGATCAATTTTAAGACATAATATTAAGATTTCGGAATTTCTTTTCAGTTTCCAAATTCAACATTTAAGAAAACAGATATATTTTCAAAAAGAGACCAAATTAAAAAATGTAACTGTAAATGGTATTTGAATGTATAATAATGGTTATTATTTCTGGTTATATTAACAATTTAATTAAAATTATAGTTATGAATCACAAGATTATTAATATTGTAGTTAATAATATTACAAGATTATATATTACAAAAAAATATTACTTTAATACAGGATTCTTAATATCATAGGATTATTAATATTATATTAATATATAATAACTAATTATGAGAGTCATAGGATTATTATTGCTTTTATAGACAAATTTTAAACAAATTATTCAAATCACTCGAGAGAAATTCAGACAGAAAAAATACTATAAAAGCTGCAATTTATGTTAGTATGCTTTATAACTCGTATTTTCTAATAATGAATTTCAAGAATGGAGCACTATAATACAAATAAAAATTCCATGCGACGCAATGGCAAAGAACAGATTCCGCTACTTAAGACACTCTTTTCTTTGCAGCGCAATAAAGAGATTTTTTAAAATTTAATTTGCTACATTACGGGATCTATAACAAAGGCCCCTTTGTTGGCATGTAATGGCAAATATTAAATTCATTTGATCCCAAAAATTCCAAGAAGGAAGCCAAATTAAGAAGAAATAAATCGAAAATCTTGAGGGGGGAATGGCTGCTTACAACTGTCTTAAGATTCTGAATAATTTTATTCATTTCAATCATTTCTTGATTTCTTATTACGTATAATATAAGGTAATACATTAATCAATAAGAATATGAATTACTTAATTTTTATAGATGTTTTATATCAATCCAGTAAGAAAACTTAGCAGAAATTTGTTATGGCCTATTTTTGAAAATTAAGTTCAATTCTAGTAAAAGTAGGCATCAAGCATATATAATGCATGTTTTATTTCAATATAATAAAAAATTTCTGAGAAGTTTATTGACACTATTTTAAAATTAAGTTCATTTCTGGTGAAAGCAGGCATCAAACATATAAGCAAAAACTTTTACGATAAAATGTTGAGAAGTGATCAGCTACACCAATTTGCACATTGATAAAATCAATAGCCCCTTTAGAGGCTAATAACTCTAGTATTTTGAAATAGATACAAACAATTTTAGATGCAAATAATTTAAAAAAAAACTACTTAAATATTACCCAGGAATTATTTTAAAACAGAAGAAAATAAAAACGCTATGAAATGTGTTTTTGAATTGTTTTCAATGAAAAACACTTTATTCGTGATAACTAAAAAAGAAACCTTATTACGATAAGCACCAATGAAATGACTTCTCGCGAACGTGAACGGTATGCAAAATTTAATGCAAGAATAACCTAGTTGAAACATGCCATAAGTCATTTTTAATGTCAATAAATTCTCCACTATTGAAGACTTTTCACCAGCATAATCATAGATCGATGACCCATTTAAAAGACTCAAATGCGACCCTTTTCAAAATTTTCATTCCAAAATCTTCCCGAATGTGGCAAATCACCTTTCTAAATTGGTTCTTTCAACACTCTTGCATGGACCCACGGTTCACGAAACAATACGGTTTAAGCGAATTTTGATTCAAATCAAGCGGCTAGCGCGTCGATCAAAATTGGTCAATTTCTGCATTGTCCACTTATCCGTGCGTGGATAGTAACTCACAGAGATCTGTGTTACGTTGCAAAATGGTCCATTGGGTTGAATTATTTATGTTTGTG
>BMAW01008943.1:463859-478063 GCA_019974015.1 Nephila pilipes | reverse complement strand
TTGTAGGCTGAATTGGGAAATCCAAATTACAAAAGAGTTCAAAGATTAAAAAATGCAAAAAAATTTCAACGATAAAATTTACAAAATAAAATCTATCATTCTAAAAATTATCAACAAATCAAAATATAAAAATTACTTACAAAATTCAAAGAAATGAAGATTCAAATATGTGAGTAGTAAGACGGAATTTTCTTTAAGCTTCAAGATGTATATCACATACTCAAAATGAAAAAATATAACATATCATCACCATATAAATTGAAAAAAGATTTAAGTCATTGTTTGATTGGTAATAAAATGTAAAAAGATGCAAACAATTGGTTGGTAATAAGTAGTATGGTGAAGGAGTATAACGGTCCAGAGTGTGAGTAAAAATGTAAGCTGTGTAAATGTAAAAAAAAAAATAATTTCTTCACGGCTAGACCACTAACAAGCCGACTTTGTGGACCTATTGTAGTGTGGTGGATTTGAAATTGGATCATGATTCGCAAAGATGTTTAATATATTTGTGATGTATATAAGTATTTAAGAAATTTATTGGATAATCATGATCCAAACAGTTATATATATATATATATATATATATATATATATATATATGTGTGTGTGTGTGTGTGTGTGTGTGTGTGTGTGTACCAAAATAAAGTTACTTTTCTAAGATTTAAATTTTTAGGTCCTCATAAAATTTACACTATATTTATATGATGGATGTCAGACTTTGAGTTTCCATGCTCACATAAGAAAACACATGAATTAACATAAACTTACAAAGGAAAACGACTTGAACGTACCTAAACTTTTCAAACAAAGTTTATTGAAAATTAGAGTATTTAACATTTCGTATTTCAGACAAAAAAATATATAAAATACTGTAAGTATCCAATATTTTTCAGTGTTTTTATTCTTGAATATTTACTATTTCATTACTTCGTTTTTAGTTTATAACATAACAGGAAAACATTCCATAAAATTGAGATAAGTTACTGCATGGTTTATTTTTCTTACTTACAATAATTATTATTTTCCTTCTATTTAATATCGTTATTTTCAGTTGTAGTATAACATTTTGAAGGAAAATAAAATGTCCATTTTTCTAAATTTTTGTGAAGGAATATGCGATCTCAGTAAAAATTAAATGGTCGTACACTAACATCGCATTTAGAAGCATTTAATTTTAGCAATTAATTAATTTTATTTTAATCATCTAAAAAAGTTTTTAGCGTGATTTCTTTTTGTAACGATTAAATATTTTATAATTCATTTTATTGTTTGTTTCTTTATATTATTTAAATTAACTCATGCTAGTGCTATATATATATATAATATATATATATATATATATATATATATATATATATATATATATATATATATAGTGTGTGTGTGTGTTTTGCGTGCGCGCGTGTGTGTGTAATGAATATTTTAAGTAAAAATAAACTAAGGATATCTAAAAGGAGATGAAAGAAAGGAATAATAATAAAAGTTTAATAAATTTTGAACATTTCACTTACCTTTTGTCGATTCAATCAATCAATTTATTTTGTTAGATTCGTTGCGGGTATCCTTTCCAAATATATGTGTTTCAAATTTTAAAAGTATCCGCTATATTATACAAGGGAATTAAGCAGAAAATATTTACATTTAACATATCATTTAAAATTAGTAGATGGAGCACGATAAATCTTCTTTCTATTTTTACTCTTAACATTTTAGAAATGAAAAAATCATTTAAAACAGTTAAAAAATAGTTCCATTAAGAGATAAAACTCATAAATTTTTAATATAACCTAAAGAAACTTTTAAAAAATTCTAAAGTAAACTTGAGAATAAAATATTTTTTAAAGAAATTTTTAGAATTTTCAATAAAAATTGAAATCTAGGCCTTATTTCCTGAAACATTTTTCTCTGTATTGTTTAAAATTATTGCAAACTCTTTTAAGTACATAAATCAACTATTACACTTTCTACGTGCTTTTGTTCCAGCCATTTTTAATACTTAACATCTTTACAAATGGTACAAACATTCATTTTCCAATGATATGCCAGTGCATGAAAAAATATGATGTTCTAATGCTTTGAAAACATTTTGAAGCTATGGATAAATACTTGTAACATCTTGTTTATAATGCACGTAAAAAATAAGCCTGAATTTACTGAATTCGTACTAAGTTATTTAAAAAGAATTCGAGTAAAAGATGAAATTGAGAGTCCATGCAAACAAATTATTAATATTGTTTTTACGATTAAATTACTCCTAACCTCGAGTCATTTTTACATTAAAATTCTAAGTATTTTTCAACAATAAGTAATGATGACTTCATATGATTTCACCTTCTTTAAAATGCATTTTATCATTGAAAAAATTTCGTCTATAGCTTTTTATAGCCACCTAAGGGATATTGTTTTAGTTATCAACAAAATGGTCACCTCGTCACTTTTTAAAATAAAGTGTTTTCTGAATATATTTTCTGGCCAATCCCTAATGAATAAATGAGGGAGTAGGTACTTGTGGCAGTGCGTGTTTGTGTGTGTGTGTGTGAGAGAGAGAGAGAGAGAGAGAGAGAGTGAGTGAGTGAATCCATCAAATTTCCATTCCATTGTCCCTATGATGGCAAAATCTGCTTCTTCGCAACATATTGCGTAAAATAATTATATATTTTTGTTAATAATGTTTTTAATATCTTACGTTAGAAATAAACCATTTTTCAGAGCTACTTATCATCTTAGAGCCATTATTTCATACAAAAAAGCGAATTTTTTTTTAACTCGGAAATCTCAGAGAAGTTAAACTGATCAAAGAATAAAATTTTCATAAAAAAAAAAAAAGTTCAAAATGATTCTTTACTAGAAAAAAATAAGAACCTCCAACTTTTTGACGTTTTTGACACTTCAAAAGAAACCTACGCGTACTCAGAGACACACGCATTAGTGATTCCTAGTTGAACCCTTAACAGGCTGGCCAAACCCAAAGTTCTATAACTCCGGGAAATATTCAAAATAGAGATTCCAAAGTCACAATCTTTTGTTAGAAAAATCTTGGAATCTTATTCTTCACCAGCAGTGTCTTAGTTCTTTCGTCTGGTGACGGATCTTTGAAAGCAAAAGGAAAAGTGTCGACGCACGACCTAGTTCTGGAGCTTTGAACTGCGTTCGTTCCTTTCAGACATGGATATTCTTAGGATAAAAGTAGTTTTGGATAATTTACGCAAAAATGGCTGTGATTCAATTACTTTCTTTTGCTCGACACGCTCTAGAGGAGACGAAGAATGAAATAGATATCGATAAAGTGATTGAATGATTGAAGTATTTGCTGGATTGCCATGAATGTTGAAGTTTGCTCAGTTTGTCAACGAAATAAGAATTATGTGAAAATTGTATCGTGGGACATTTAGATTCTGCTTACGTATTTACTATCTACCATTTTATGAATAAAATGCAGAATAAAAGTGAGGAGTTTCATCGATTTAAGAAGATTATCAAAAGGATACGAAGTTCGATAGTGTAAAGTAATTCTATAAAATAAAGTTGTAATGAATGTTGAAGTTTGTTCAGTTTGTTAAAGAATTAGAATTATATGTTAACTGTATTATGTAATGTTATGTTAACTGCATATTCTATGTTAACTGCATTATGCAATGTTATGTTATCTGTATATTCTATGTTAATTGTATTATGGAATGTTAAGTTAATAGTATATTCTATGTTAACTGAGAATTCTATGTTAACAGCTTACGTTCCTTTTACGTACTATTTTATAAACAAAAATTAAAACTGATAATAAAAGTGAGGTGTTACATCGATTCAAGAAGAATGTGAACAGGGAAACAAAGTTCGATAATCAAATTAACCATAATAAAATCGAATCGCTATATATGTTTAGGACTTTTTAAAATAGATTTTAATTCTAAGACAGTTATGTAATGATATGCATAAATTTGAAAAGACAAGAAAAAAAATTGATTTGTGTTTATTGGCCATTGTTACAAGATCTCAAAAGCTATTTAGTTATTTTTTTATAACATATTACTCCTGTAATACTTCTTACAGAAGTTGCAATTCATAAATGAAATCTCTTATTCCTGGAATGTGATCATAAATAATTGTAAGACATTTTTGAAAATTTGTATTCATAAATTCATCTTAAATTAGGTTATTATCTTAAAACAACACATGAGTATATTTCTGATTGAAATCTCATTAAGTTTTTCGTCTTAATCTGAATATCAAATAGTAAAAACAGTGTTTTAACTATACCTTACTCATTTTTACTTTCAATTTTTATGACAGTTTATACAGAAAACGTTACTATTTGCAAATCAATTTTCTTATTCTATTGCCATCAAGTAGTAAAATAATACAAAAGGAATCCGTTCTTATCCCTTTTTTCATCATTTATCAATAAATCATTCTATTGTTTTAAATCACCAGCATACACACATTAAATTATTTGATAAATACCTTTATAACTTAGAGATTTTAATTTTGGAATTGAGAACAGTGAATTAACAGTTTCTATCGGTCAAACATACTTATTGAATCCTACTTTAGTAATGCTTTCGCTCAGTTTTAATTAAAGTGTTATGCTTGAGTTTTGTGAACAAACTTACATGGATAATTTCTTATATTATCTGTTATATGGCAGCTTTTTTTAATGATCAATAAAAAATTTTATTATTATAGAAAAATTAAAATTCCATATTCGAATAAGTTTGATCTTTAGATCGTTATGGTAACCTCAACATATCAAACCTTAATCGTTAAAAACTGTTATCTCTAAAATGTGCTACAAAGCAACTTTGAAACCTTGCAAAGCCTCAAAGATAGAGGTCAACCGTGACTATTAAATAGAAAACTCTTTTGTTAGATTTATGTGGCGCGTCTGGGATCCGGATAGTGAAAACCGACAACAGATTAATACTTCAGAGGTGAAATGTATCAATATGTGAGATGCCTTGCCTTGAGAAAAAGCATCGTTTTAAGAATATCTTCTGCCAAATATTAGAGAATAAAATCCAAATTATAAAATTTTTATATCAGGAAAAAAAACGCGTTAATATTAATATTATAGATTCTGGTTTCTTTCACATCATACAGTATCATATTTTAATATTTCTTAAAATTTTTATTTGAATTAATCAATTTTTTTTTTACTTTACACAGACTTGTTTCTTATTTCCTTTCCTATACTTTATCAAAACTTTCTATTTTTGAAATTTAAGTGAAATATAACTTACTGAATTCTCTTAAACCTTAAGGATGCATATAATATGATTGTAATAACAAGTTCATATCTTAAAACCACACCACATGGATTTTTTACATTGGAAAAAGAGCTGCTAGTTATGTCAGATTTTTAAAAATGTGCGAAACCAGCCTTAAAGAATAGCTTAATGTTTTTCAAAACTCTACTTTATTTTCGATTGAGCACTATCAATTAATTCACAAAAAATGAGGTAGAATATTAATTTCATTTCTTTCAATTTTTTCAAGATACTAATACTATAATAATGTTTTAAATGTTAATACTAGGTGACAGGCGTTGAGGATATTTTGGATTATTTAAATCCTTTTTCTGTTGCATACTGCGTTTTATTGATAAAATTTAAGTATTTAAATACACATATAAAGCACAGATAATTCGTAGAACATACCGGATATACCGGATGGAAACCATGTGTGACACAGATTAGTTCATTGTTACCTCCTGACATATTCCAACTTATTACTTGAGAACCTAAATAGAATGTGAAGAAGTGCGAGAACATAAAAATTTTATTGTTACAAAGATTTAAATTGAGTGAGGAAAAATTTCGACAACTATTTAGTAAACTCCAAAAAGCTATCGAAAGTACTAGGTATGCATTTTTTTTTTATCAAGAAATAAAGAATTATTTAAAGGGATGGCCATGACAGATCATAATCCCTCAGTTTGACTCAAAAATAATATGAATCTGAGTCTGACACTTATGAGATGGCCACTGGCATCACAGTTTTATAACTATAGTTTATCGTAATGGTAATAATAATAATAAAAAAAAATGCAGATGCTTTAAATCGCACTCCCTGGTCTTATTAATGAAATTCTTAGCCGATTTTTGATGTATCCTTTCTCTTTCACTGAACCTAAAATAAACAAAGCTTAAATCATAGAATTAATTTTCACTTAGCCATGATTGCTACAACAATGTAATAAGCTTAAAAGATTATAAATTTAATATTCCTGAATTATATAACTAAAAATTATTAGCAATTATATATATATATATATATGTGTGTGTGTGTGTGTGTTATATTTTTACATGTATATGGGTTAAAGGGGTTATGAATTAATGGTCGGTGTTCTAAAGGTAGTGAATGATGAATCGGGATTAAGCATAAAGGGCAAGGGCAATTTAATCTACAGCGTCCAGCTGTTTTTCGCAGGAACCATTTCCTCAGAAATAGCGCCGACTTCAGCCAAATTTATGTTTCTCACATATATATAAAAATTTTAATTTTAAGTTCAGCCACCAGATGGGAACAGATAATTTCAGAACAGTTTCTTTTACGAATTTCAATATTGTTTGGCTTACTAAATTTAACAGTTTTTTTTTTTTTTTTGCTGCAAAAAAATATTAATTTTAAACTGATAACTTGCTATAGATTTTTAGAGAATTTAAATTTTGGTAGAATGGATATTTCTTAGTAAACATCGCTAGTTTTGTGCAGTCAATCAATCAATAGTGTTTGGTGGTTATAAACCATGCTATATCGTGGCGTATTGAAATGGAATTGTGCACAGAAACTCTCTCTTTCTTGTGAAGGAAGAAATTATAACTTTCTTAGTTTAAAAAATATTTTGTTAGAGTGTATTAATTGACATAGTTTGTTCTGAAGTTTATATTTATTTAGATTCCTATTAAGATTTAGATTTCCTTAGAATAAGGAAACTAATATTCTGTTTTAACATTCTAATTCAACAATATTCTGTTTTAACATTAGAATAATGTTAAAACAGAAATTCTACATTATTCTAATATTCAACATTAGAATAATGTAGAATTTCTGTTCACTTAGGGAATTTCTATTATTCTTGGTCTATATTATTAACGATAACGTAATTATTGAATTTTTGATCATTGGATCCATTAAACTAGTTTCAATACACTTTTCTCGGTCCAATGTCTAGGGCAATATTCATTTACATTATCTCCATTTTTGTACTTCCTAATTCTTTTCTCTTTTGATACTTAATTTTTTGAGTAGCTTTGTATTTAATTTGGTTGTAATTTTTAATTGTTAGTATACATGTTTTTTTAATTTAAATGACTGCATATTATTTATATTTCAGTAAATGTATGGGTTTTTTCCGTTATTATATTTTGTATGTTTCAAATTAGGATAATGTTTATAGCTTAATTGTTTTGGTTATTTTGATATTTTAATGATTTTGTCAGTTGATTCTGAAGTATTTTCTTTTTCTGTTTTAATAAATTTTTAAAATTTATTTTTAGATGTTATAATTTAAAACTTTTTATCTAAGAAATTTTAAAGTAATAACAAAAATAATTACTTAATGAGACAAAAGAACAAAACTAATACAACCATATATATAAAATCTTAATATAATACGGGTGTATTTTAATGTAATCTTGTGAAGAAATGTCATTTAAAAATAAATGTATTACTCGTCATATTTTAACTATTATAATGAACATCATAAATTTTTCGATTCATTTAAAAGAGAAAGACTTTCTCTTCATTTTTTTTTTATTTCTTTAAAAAATACTATCAATATTAAATTGATAGTTTTCATCCAACATTTATGTCAAAATGTAACTAAAATGAATGCCTAATGTAACTAAAATTTATGAAAAATTTCATTCGCTCCCTGTATAAACATTTATAAATTTTATTCTGTTTATTAGAGTAATAGTTTTTCAGAAATAACCTGAGGAATAGCCTAATCAGTTATTTTTTGTTCTTTTGCTCATATCTCTCCACAAAGAGTAAATTCGATTCTTCTGTATCTGGAACAGTTGTAATATAATAATTCAAGAAGGAAGTTTATATTTTTGAAAATATTTTTTAAATCGTTCTTATTTTAACACTTATGGTTAAGTTACTTGTTTCTCCGATAGCACCAGAAATACAGGAGATGATTTTATTCTGTACGAAGCTTTCTAGAAGAAGGGTGCAAAAACCAACACATTTGACAAGTACAAACACATCACTTCATCATAATTAATTCCTCTAGCATCCGTGTTTGAGAGAGTTTTGAGGTCGAGTTTTATTGGTCCCTACGTCTTAAAGGGGCTCCCAAGGGATGTTCGAAGGTAATTTAAAATAATGAGGAATAAAAGTTTGAACATTCTCCTATTGACCTACATCAAAATATGAAGTGTTCACTTGAAACCTCAGTGTCAAAACTAGGTGAAAAGTGTAAAATAATAACATGTATCCTTTTTATACTCAAAGGAGTTGATGATTTTGGCATGAGATAAAAAAAAAGTTGAAATAAAAAAGGTTCTGCTTTACTAAGTAATACAGGATATATAAATTTAAAAAATAACAGTAATGAGAAAAATTACAGAACTGTGTTAAATTTTGTAAAACTATATGGCAATTTAAGTTTATTACTTGCTTTTTAAATCCCTCAGTTTGCAATTTTCTGTTTGAGAAATAAGGATAGATCCATTACTTCATCCATTATTAGCCTTAATTCTGCACCATCTGCAGAAATATGGGTACTTGTCCGTTATAACGGCGCCCGTCAAATTACGATTACGCCAAGTCGTCTCCAATCTCGTAAAGCCTATCTTTTGAAACAACCTACTTGGGGATATTTCTCAGTCGCTTGGCAATTAATCATCGGGCGCCGCTATAATAGACAAGTACCTAAATATGAAGTTTTATAGTTAAAAATAAAAGAAACTGAAAGACACATTTTAAGAATTACCATACATCGAACAACACTTTCCCCCTTATATTATTAAAATTATTGTTACTATAATATTTTCTTTTAAATGTAGTAGGGAGTCATAAGTAAATAGCAAGACTTTTTAAAGGATTTTTTTCATTATATTGACATCTTATAGTGATTCGGGAAATACAAGTATCAGGAAAACTTTCAATTACATTTTGATGGATCTATTACTTAAATAAAAAATGAATAAAGTGTTATAACACCGTAATTTAGCACTACCTTCCATGTACTATTAAATGGTAGCCAGATGGCTCCACATGTTCTTTTAGTTAGAAGCGCAAGCACGATGGAAGGCGAGAGACTTGTTAGCAGAATGATGAAGTGATGTTCGTGAATCTATGTTTTATATATTTTTATCCTGTCTTGTGTTTGGAACGTGTCGAATATTAAATAATATTTGTTCCTGTAACCAACCCGGCTGTTCATTATTTTTTCCTGAAATAATAACAACATTGGAGGGATTCAGCGTTAATTACATTCCTTAAGTATTTTGAGAAATGATATTAATTTCAAGACAATGTTAATTAGGTAAAATCTTCAATCTATATTTAAGGATTCTTCATTTTCTTCATATAATAAAATATTCTATTACTTAATCTATCGCCCTCATAGAACTTTATTACTATGTGACGTAATCCTATTACACTACTTGTCTGTCATCTTAAATGTTACTCTAATCTAATCACAAATCTAAATTTCAACTTGAAGAACATATAGAGTAATTAAGTGTTTCAAACCAAAAGTTCTAGTCAATTATGTTGTGCAAAACAGTTTAATAATTTTCTAATAAGGCGAATGCTCTCAACCAGTTTAAAGTTCCTGAACGCGAATTGAACACTTCTATAATATATAAAAGAATATGCTTCGTATCCCTTATTACCCACTTGGTATCCATTCATAAGATGCGAATAAACTCTCCAAACAGTAATTCGACCAAACAGTATAGGGTCCTAGCCTCAACAAATTACGTAGACACACAAGAATTTCCCCCATACTTCAAATTAACACTATTTACTATAACCTTAATCTTTTCTATCTCCCTCAAATTAAAACCTCTGTCACTTTTGTGTGACTTGATTAGATCTACGAGAATTCGCTCCACTTCTAAAGCTTGCTTAATTTTCATAACCATGTTTCATTTGGTTAGAAAGAACTTGAAAATTTAAATATAATATAATAAGAATGAAATCCCAGATGTTAGGTAGAAGAAGTTCCTCGAATAGAACATGTTGCAATTGTGCCATTCCAGTTTTCCAGAAAATTCGAGAGTTTTTGAGAACCTTCATTTTATCACCAAGGTAGGGGACCATTGCTTACATCTCCCTTTGTTCCATTAAAAGCTCTGAAACTGTCTCTTTTCATTCATGGGGGCATCACTGCAGGGAAATGTCATTGCAAGTTCGAGACAATATTTGTCGATTTCCAAGAATATGCATTGATTATTTGAAGAAAAGATCCAATAGTACACATTAATAATTTAAAAATACATTTCTATGCCTTATTACATTTTCTACAATCAAGCAATAAGAACTAGAATATATAAGTAGTATTTTATGAAATAAAAGTCATTTCAAAAGAATCATGCAATCAAGTAATATTATTCTTTTCATCTTCAAGTTCGATATTAAGTTCAATTATTTAGCAGAGTAAACGAGAAATAAATGGATTTACAAAAGACAATCAAAAAAGATAACACCATTGTTATTTTTAGTTCAGAATGAATGATTCAGAAATAACAAAAAAAAATTTTAAAAAATAAATAAAGTTCTTATTGCTTCAATAAAAAACAAAAGAAAGAAGAAAAAACTTCTTAAACTAACCTTTGTTAAGTATTTAATTACTATTCAGAATAATAAATAAAAATGCATCTTACAATTTTGTCTTCATTAATAAAAGAATTTCCATTATAATTTTTGACTTTTGAGCGTTTTAGTAGCAAATAATTCAATTGAAAATGCAATTTTACTTTAAAATATCGAATAACAAGTATATTTGTTATTAAAATACTCTTGTATGAGGTGAAACACATATAAGAAAAACTAATAGATGTAGAAAAAAAGAATTGAAATATTATTGTGTGGATAATTTAGTGAAGTCAGAATACCGTATTACATATCGAAGAATTTTTTTTTTATCTTAAAATTTAAGCGTATACTAGGGTTCTATTCTATAACATTAAGCGACATTATTTAAAGATAATATTTCCGGTTATATACAGTCAATAATTTTTTTAAGAAATTTCAAAGAATTTCAACTAAAATGAAAAAAAAAATTCTTTGAAATTTGAAGATTTTCCAAGCATTGATAAAATAATTCAAATGATAGTTTTTATTTTGAATTAAGAAAAGGGAGTTTATATAAATATGTATTGATGAATAACAATCATAACTTTACTTCGCTTAATGCTGACTTGGTGTAAGTATGTGAACAATTCATGCGAAATGTAGCAGTTATTTTAAATAACATTTTTGAAATATTTTTATTTGAAAACTGACATATATGAATCAAAATTAAAAATGAGACGATAATGGATTTTTTTGAAAAAGAATCTCCAACAAACCACGCATTGTTATTCCTAAAATTCATGAGGACAATTTTTAAGGCCAGTAATAATTACTGAAATATCCCGATTTTTACTAAAAAATGTTTTATTCTGTCTGGTATTTTTATTCTTTCAAGGAAAGTGTATTAAAAGAAAATACGCTCAAAATTATACCAGAATAAATTTGTGGATCTCCTCTCTAAAAACATAAGCGTAATCATACTGGTGTAGAAAATAGAAACACTGTGTGGTTTTTACACAATAGTATCTTACTAGTTATCTTTTTAAAATATATGACTGTATAGTTACATTGTAATAGTTTTTTCACAACCAATAAAAACTATTTTTATTATAATTCTTAAAGGAAACAATCGCATACGTTCAAGAATTTCTTCAACTTTCATTAATATTTCATGATTATATCTTTAAAAAATTTCTCTCATATTTTTATTGTTAGTAATGGTTATTGTTGCATTCATGAGTAATATATGGCTGACTTGCGTACCATAAAAGAATAAATTAAATTAATAACTGTATAAATAACGTAGATTTTGTAAAAAAAATAAGCAAAATTTTTGTATTTATAATTATTTTTTGCATGCAACTCTTAACTGTAAAATTTTATTCGGAAAATCCAATAGTTCCCTTATATATTTTGAACTTTTGTTACTCTTGAGGTATTTTATTTCATTTATATTTTTACGACATGTAAATTCAGAATCAAAATCTAGTTTTTAACATATTTTATAAAATTAGCACAATATATTTCTTCACCAATGCAAGATAGTTGAATATAAATATCAATCTAAATTGGATAAGACTGATAAGATCTTTCTTGTTGCAAGTTTTTGTATTCGTATCATTGTTCGTAGATCTATAAGCTTGATGGCAAAAATTATTATGCCGACCAATCTCACATCTTGAACAGGTCTTATGTATCCCAAACCATGTATTAAAATTAGCATAAACTGAGAATTCTGACAAAATAATAGAAACTACATCTTATCAATATTTATGTGTTTAGAGCTTATGCACATCGTTTTTGCTATAATTACCAACATTTATTTGACTACTTATTTAAAAATTGATAAAGTTGAAATTTGGTATTACGTCGTAAGTCTTATTGACATTATCAACTATATTAAACTGGAGTACAAGCATAATTGACAGTGATTGCAAAAAGTACAGGAAAAAAAAGCAAATCACTGTTAAAAATGACATTGTAGTATATTGAATCAGGTAGTGTATTTATACTTTATATGCCTAAAATAATCAGTTTTTTAAATTTAATTTCATTAATCATGTCTTGTGATTTATAATTTATTTGTTTTTAATAAAATGATCAAAACATAACGAAGTTCTCAGCATTTCATTTCTATTCATAAAATAGTTTCATCTAAACTTATGTGCGTTTGTGTAACTCCGTATATCCAAACCCTATAGTTTTTTTCTTAAAGTCCGCCTTTTGCCTAGTACAAAACATTTAACTTAAGGTAACTTAGATGTCTTCGACATGGAAAAATGCGCAGATTTCCTGCCAGGTTTTAATAATCCTTACTTTTCGAAAAATTAAAGCAGTATTTTTACATTGAGATAATTGTATTCTCATATTTCTGTGTATGTAAAGAAAATTACAATTATATACATTAATAATTATGTATAAGCAATTATTAATCATTAGCTGTATTTACATTCGTTAGTCGTGTACTTACTTCTAAGTACATCTAGCATGATGTCCACTGCATTCATAAGTTCAAAAATTTTCCAGAATACTTACTAACGTAGCCTTCTGTATTCCAGAATACTGAAACATATTTATTTTCCAGAATACTGAAACATATTTATTTTCCAGAATACTGAAACATATTTATTATTTCAAAATACAAATTTATAATATTTTTTAGAATGCTGAAACATATTTATTATTTCAAGAATACTGAAACATATTTATTATTTCAAGAATACTGAAACATATTTATTTTCCAGAATACTGAAACATATTTATTATTTCAAAATACAAATTAAATATATAATTTTAAGCTCAGTTTTAAGTTTTCCTCAAATGTTGTGGGATATCTAAACTTTGTGTCTGTTTATTACGAAAGAACTGTGTTCTCTGTATAGAAAACAATCTAATTTTATAGTGCTGAAAATATCAGCACCAAAGAAGTAGTGGATTTTGTGGAAAGTTCACCGAAGTCCTAAGAAACTGCGTTTGAGAAAAACGCAAATACAGATCTTTTTTTTTCTCTCGTCTATTTACAATTTTAAAATTCAACTTTACAACATTCAGTTTATCGAATAATCATAAATAATTATCAATGGAAGCATCCAAACGCCGCCACTTTTTGATCGTAAAATTAAAAGATTCAAAATTTGACGAATTTTTATGCCTCAGTCAACTGAATATGAAAGATCAACAATATTGGATTACATAATTACTCAATATATTAAATGCATTCTCAATATGTTAAAGAGTATACAAGGCAAACCTCATCTAGGTCTAAAAAAAGGATCCAATGCCAAAATTGAACAAGGTCAACGTTTCATCTGAAATTAGTACACACAAATTTACACAATAGAGAATGAAACATAGAAAATGTATTTTTTTAAAACGCTTTTCCGCTTTCAAGACCTAAAATTGCCTTACTTGCTCCTCATTAAAATATAAATGTATATAAATGTTCACAAGAAGGA